>VDFB02191771.1:0-10439 GCA_007258455.2 Sequoia sempervirens
TTGCCAAAACAATGTGAATGTCCTACCGATAGCTGCCAATAGATGAAATCCAATCGCCATGACATTTGAAACATCTTGTCGATAGGCAACATAGATGTTTATCAGAAAAAATGGATCGGGGAGACCCTAGCCATCTCATGCCGATATATACCCATAGGTAAATGTCGATCACTGTGACAATTAAGAACTCATGCTGATATACCTGCAACAAACATATGTTAGCAAAAATGCATTGTGGGTTGGGGAGACAGTTATGAGCTTATGCGGATAGGAAATGTAACATGGAAAATGCATGACCCAATGGACCTTTGGATAAATATAGGCAAGATGCAAACAAAATGTCATGATGAAAGGCCCCTATGCTTATGATGAGGACTCATATGGAAACTTAGGGGGATGAAAAATATGTAAAATCATCAGATTTTTACAGTTCCAATGGTAGCTTAGTCACGGGGATGAATGACAGTAAGATCATTACCAAGGATCTAGATCTTTGGGTGGCAGACCAGACACAAAATAGCCGAACCCGATTGAGAAAGAATGGAAGAGAATGCAAAAAATGAAGGTATAGCATGATGGAATGGATGGAAAATGAATGTAAAATGGAGATGAACCAGAATCCTAAACTACTGTGCATGGAAAATAATTTTAAAGAGGATAAACAAGAGTTGTCCATGCACTGGCAAATCTCAATCCTCTGTGTTGCTCAAGAGAAAAAATGCTTCAAGAATTGCCCATGAACATGCAACTCCTGATCTTCACCAACCATATTTTGTAGATAATATGAATCTTCACCTCTCTTCCCAACAACAACAAAAGGTCCCAGCCACAAAGCCTCAAATTTACCATGCTTTCCTTTCTCCTAACACCTGGCATTCCACATCAATACCAAGTCACTTTCTCCAAATTTTCTATTATGTGCCTTTTTATCAAATAGATACTTCATCTGTGTCTGTAATTTCATGTTTTGGTTTTGGGAAACTCTACTTATTTCATCAAGTTCAGCTAGTTGCTCCATTCTTTCTTCCATAGGTTCAGGAATATCAAAATCTTCCTGAAGGACAAACCTGTAGACTGGCAACAAATTCTGCAAAGGCATTCTGGCCTATACTCCATATACCAATTCAAATGGGGATTTTCCAATTGCCTTCTTAACAGTAATCCTATCAGCCCACATAGCTAGTTTTAATTTTGAATCCCAAGCCTTCTTGTTCTGACTCAACATCCTCCTTATAATCTTCAAAAGGCTCTAATTGCTAGATTTTGCTTGACCATTAGATTGTGGATGGTAAGGAGATGCATAAGAAATGGTAATGCCATATGTGTCATAGAAACCTTTGAATTCATCTGACATGAAACACATCCCATTATCTGTGATTAACCTCAGTGGTGCACCAAATCTAGTGATAATGTTGTCCATCAAGAAATTTGTCACCACTTTGCTTGTAGCCTGTTTAGTTGAGATTGCCTCCACCCACTTAGTAAAATAATCAGTGGCAACCAATATCCACTTGTATCCCCCACTTGATTTTTCCTGTATCTCTGAAATGAAATCAATTCCCCACTGATGAAAAGGGGCATCAACCTGTAAGGGTCGAAGTGGCAAGGGTCCTTGATATTTCAGCTTTCCAGAGAACTTAGCGGGGCCTCACATTTTCTTACATGTGTAAAAGAATCATTAAAAACCTTTGGCTAGTAATATCCTGCCCTGAGAATTTTATGTGCAGTTGTCTTTGTTGAATAATTTCCTCCACAAACTCCTTCACATTACGAATTCCTTAGAACAATGCTTGGCCTAAGACTCACATCAAAACACAATAGCGATTATACCATCCTATTCTTCCATGGATCTCATCCATGAAAAAATATTTAGATGCCACCACAGCTTCAAAGAAGTTCTTTTACGGCTATCACTCAATCATACGGACATTTTGTGTACTTAAGATAATGCATGATATCGGTATACCAAGGAGTGTGCTCAATTCTTGCAATTCGCGGTCCCTTTTTCTACATTACAAACTTGGTTTAGCGCAATGTTGATTAACATATCAACCCTAGCCAAGCCTTGACCTCTTACTAATTTGGTAATCACGTATCTCCATGTATCAAATTCTTGGATCTTGTTAATCCATTTTGCATCTTTTTCTATTACTTCCTTAATTGTGTTAGAATATCTTTGGCAATTTTGCATGGGGGACATAAGCAATCACCTTTGCTCTAACAAGATATGGTCTGAATGCTTTAGTAGCCTTCACTAATGTAAACACCTGTTTTTCCATTATATCATACTTCAATTCAGACCCTTGTAATGATTTACTAAAGAAAGACATAGGCTGTTCATGACCATCCTCATTTTTCTGTAGCATAACAACAACAATAGTGTGCATTGAAGCAAATGAAAATATCTAAAAAGGCTTTGCAAAATCGGGAGACTTAAGGACAGGAGCTTCCTTGATGGCCCTTTTGATAGATATAAAAGATTCCAAGGCTTCTACAGTCCATTCCATTTTCTATCCTTTCTTCAACATTTTTGATATAGGCTTAATGATCTCAGCAAAGTTAGAAACAAATCTTCTAACAAAATTAATCTGTCCAAAGAATGACTGTATAGCCTTAACAGTTTTGGGAACAAGAATTTTATCAATAGCTTCAACTCTCTCAGGATCTATCCTAATCCCCTCTTTTGAAACAATATGTCCTAGAAGCTTACCTTCTATGACTGCAAAATGGCACTTCTTTGGATTTAAGCTAATACCATATTCCAAGGCTTTAATAGATACCTTCTCTAGATGTTGTACATGATCTTCCAGCCTTCTTTGAATAAAGCGTTCGAGGTCATCACGGTACACCACCATGATAGCATTGATCAAATCTTGCAAATGCCGTCCATAGCTCTTTGGAAGTCACTCCTGCATTAGTGAGACCAAATGGCATTCTTATATATACATACGTTCCCCAAAGAATTGTAGATGTTGTCTTATATTACTTTCCGGATTCTTTGACCTTGACCTAGTTGTATCCACGAAAACCCATCCATCATAGATGATGGATTCACACCCTATTACCTTATGCAATATAGCCTCCATATTGGGTAGAGGGATAATTGTCCTTGAGATACCATATTCAAATTCACGAGAATCCGCACATGTCGATGTCTCCATTTTCTTCCTCCACGAGGAACCAAATTTGAGACCAGCGTTGAGTGCCTGATTGGTTTGATAATTCCTCCATCTCTAAGCTTTGTCAATTCTTCTTGCATTTTACGCTCCAATGTTGGATTTATGGGTCTTTGCTTTTGTCTAAATGGCTTAACATCTGGCTTCAATGGTATTTCATGCTGAAATAAATCTTCCTTGTATGCTTTTAGATCTTCATAAAACCAAGCAAGATGTGTTTATACCTTCTCAACAACTCTATCAGCATTCTTCTAATTGTAGGGCTTATCTTCTTTCCTATGTACACCTTTCTTGGTGATATCTCAGTCCGCAAGTTAACTTCTTCAATATCTTCTCTTCTGACTGGTATTTGCTTCATGAGGGACCAATCATTTCCATCATACATCCTCTCCAATGCCACCAAACCCTTAGGAAGCTTATTTGTTTTGAGTTGTAAGATCTCTTACGCAAAGAAACCCCCTTTGTTTGCTTCCCATCACTTCCTCAACAAAGCATTGAAATCAATTTCACAGGCTTCATGACCAGTCTATACAATTTGAGAAATTTCAAAGTGCATTATCATCATTGAAACCACCAATTTTAAATGTTATCAGAGCGATGAGCCTTGTCTTGATCTCAATTTGTGACACCCGACCAATGTGATATCTCTTTTTAGTGCCACATTTTCCAAAAAATCAGCCATTATGTTCTTTGATCTATCAATCCAGTCAATTGAGAATGCATCAAACAACTCAATTGTGTCCCATACAACATTCCTATATTGTTTCAATCTTTTTGCTTTTTGCTACATACTTGACTTAATTTGTAAAACTACCAACTCAGAATTGCCCAGAATAGCCAGCAGTTTGATTTTATGTTTCACAGCTATGTTTAGGCCTGTTAACAAGGCTTCATACTCTACCACATTGTTTTTACATTCAAATGCTAACAAAAAAGAATATTTAAATGTAATACCTTCAGGTGAAACAAAAACAATCCCAACTTGCCATTACCTTCACGGTGCATGCTCCATCAAATACATCTTCCACACTTACTTCATTTCGCGACTTTGTGCCCACATGCTTTTCGATTGGATCACTATTGGTTAGTGCGGCTGAGTTCAATCTTAAAACTTCCAAGATCAAGCATCCACAAGAAATAATTGGTCGATCTTGCGGTTACCACCGATCCAACAAATTTGGTTCATTAAGGCTCTCTATACCAGTTGACTTTCTAACCATTCCAGCGGAATTGCTTGGCATAAGGCCAGTCAAATTGAAAATTTCTATTTGCTTCTTGTCCATTGTCTTGATAGAAGCATCCCAAAGGTATCAATCACTGCTTATTATCTATATTATATGCCACATGTGGATAAAGTAGCCAATTTGATTTCAACACCTCTCATGAAAATGCACACCCGCAGGGAGCGGTCGGAGTTATCCATTGCATAGCATTTCCCTTCACATGTATCAACCCACATGCCAAGCTGCTTCATAACTCCTACTGGCATGATATTTATAGCAGCACCAGAGTCTATCATGCAATTTCTCAGTAGTTTGTTATTTATGAGTAATGTAGTGAAAAAAGGATCAACTTGTGGGGGAGTTACTAACACATCACTCAAGCAGACTTTTGGGATATTTACTTTCTCTTTCCTATTGACTGATTTAATAGCTACTCTATTTTTAGAATTCACATGTTTTTCATTTCCATTTGTTATCAATTGAACAGCACTATCTTTGTACTCCTTAATTTTCATCATTTCAAGTAGTGGGACAGACATTTTTACTTGGGATAATGCCTGAGTGAAGTCAAAATAAGAGCCTTCCACTTTAACAATTTTCTTTTGTTCAGGCATTTCTCCTTTGTTTTCTTCCTTTTCTCTTTTACTAGGTTGATTAGGCTTTTGTATCTCTTTGTGTAAGTCCTTCACTTCCTCTTTTTGGACAGGCTTCTGTTCACTTTTATCATGCTGTTTATTTTCTGATTTCTTCACAGTTCCTTGTGTTTCCTTATGATCCTTCATAAAGATTCCCCCAGGAATGTCTTCCTTCTCATTTACTATTTTGTTCCTCAACCAGTATTTACTCCTTGCTTCCTCAATTGCAGCAATAGTTAGTCTCTCTATTTCATCTTTGGTGAGTCTCCTCATACTACATTGAGCAGGAACTTCAACCGAATGTGGCTCTATATAATCTTCTTAGTCGAAAGGACCTCTGATGATATATAGACATTGTATTACGATTTGAAACATCATACTCATAACCTTCATCCTTTGAAGATGAGTACCTCTCTTCCACATGGTGAAAAGTGTTTGAAGTCAAATACACTTTGTGATCTTCTCCATTATTTTCCATCAAAATTCCCTCCTCTTGCATCCTTTGGGCTTCTATTATAATAGTGGGGAATGTGGCTTATCACAAGCTTCACAAAAGTAATTGTTATTCACCATATAGGTTCCCTTCTTGCTCAATGGATCAGGAGTCTCTTTGTTTCTTGGCCTAGCTGTTAAAGGTTTTCCATCCTTCCAGTCTGTATTATATGGCATGTCATGCAACCTCGGCCTTTCATTTTTGTATGTGCTTTCCTGTCTGTACTGATAATTATTGATTTTCTAATGAGCCCTAGGGTTATCTCTTTTATTGATTATACCTGCAGCCTTCCTGTTGTTTTCAATTGTCAGTCCTATCTTCTGAGCTTCAGCCAGATCTCTTGGGACCCTATTTCTCAGTTCATACCTTGTTTTAGGATAAAATGCATTTAAATAAACACTCAATGCTACAGAATTTGGCAACCTTGATCCAGGAGGTACTTTAGTCTACAACTTGTTGAATCTTTGGTTGAAATCATAAATTGAATCATTCTAATTTTTCTGAATTCGCATCAATTCATGAAGAGCTGCATCTGGTGCATTTAGATTCCCATATTGCTCTAGGAATCTATTCTAGAATATTTGGAGAGAATTAATTGAGAGTGTTGGAAAGTTGTTGAACCAATCCCTAGCATCTTCAAGAAGTGACATCATAAATAGCCTCATATGTAAATCTTCATAGGGCACACCTATGTCTTGGATGAACACATTGAAATTCCTTAAATATTCTTCAGCAGTAATTGCATTACTCCCTATAAACTTAGGTACTAGACTTCTCCAGCTGCCATCCATAGGGTAAGGGTATAGATGAAACCCTATCAAATCAAACTGTCTGATCATTGTTGTATACTAGTGAGGGGGAGGAAAAGGCAGGTACTGATATTGCTTCATAGGATTGTTATATTGTGCATTATGTTATGGGACAAAAGGCTGACCATGAGGTGGTTGCATATTTGTATGCTGTGTGGGAATATGAGGTGGATGATTTGGCTGATTATAGTGATTTCTTGTTTGATGGTGAGGAGACACAAGTGGATCAGAAGGCCCTACACTATGATTACCCTGCTTATGAGGTGGTACATACTTTGGGGGGCAATCAACTATCTAAGAAGTAATTTGGGCTTTCTGCAATGCAGCCCTTAGTTCTTCTATCTCCTTCCTCTGTGATTCAAACTGTGTTTTTACTTCCTCAAGAAGCTCATGATCAATAAAGTCATTTTGGTTACCTTCCATCTTCTGATCATATTCATGATGAATTCTGATTCATTCAGCCTCCAGTTCAGCTCTAAACTCAGCCTATTTCTGAGGATCGAGAAAAGAGAAAGGATTTCTTTGATCTTCTGGAGTACAAGGCTCTGCACTCAAATTGTTTCTCCATGTATCGTAGCGATCATATGTTTCACAATGTGCTCTTGATACTTTGTCTTTATCTGTCAAGCACATATCCTCACTTATCCCTTTTCCCTTATCAACCTTGTCATCTTTATGTGTCCACTTACTGTTTCTAGCAGGAGCTCTAGTATGACCTCCCCTGTATTGAGATCTTCTTACATTCATGTTTGAATAGCTACAAAATTTATGTCAAAGTCGCCACTCACTTTTGTCAAAAATGAGAAAAAACTTGACGTTTCTTATTCCCAATGGAGTCTATATAAAGTTCCTGACTCTATGATTAAGGCCTTGATTCTGAATGTATCCCCAGCAAATTCGCCAATTTGTTAACTCTCAAAAATGCAGGCAGAATGCCTCAAGAGGCTGACAATCTCTTGATACGTTTCAGGGTAACAGATAAGGTCAAGAGAACTCAACCTTCTACTCTTCAGGTGCTGCTAAACCTAGGCGGGTGTACCTTTTAGAATGAAGCGGACTTGACTTATGGTTATCCTTCTTGCAATGATTTTTCCACAATGGCAGATGCAAGTGAACAAATGAATTCAAGCGCAATAGCAATCTTCTTAATCTAAATCCTAAAATACTCAATTAACAGATATAAAGAGAATAAATGAATCTTAATGATGAACCTATAGAGACCAGTGCCTTATTGGGTATGCGGAGTCAAATGAAATCAAGATGAGCAACACTCTCTAGAGAAAACCTAAATTATCTTGCATACATTCTATTTACAACTTGTATAAACATGCAATACTGTAACTACTAAGCTCTACTTTAACAATCCAAATGAATCTCTCTGATTACTGTGATCAATTAAAAGGATTTAATCTTTGCTTGAAAGAACCAATCGATTAACCACATAGAAACAACAAATGTGCACTGATGAATTGAATATAAACTTGTTATATCAATTTAAGCAATCAGCAAGAATCCATCTTGGAGATAGCTCAGCAATACTTTCATTAAATTCAACAAATAATTGATACCAGAAATATGCAGCAACATCAATTGACTTTCATAAATACCTCCATTTTGAAAACATGCATCATAGTCTCTGATTTGATAAATCTATTGTACTGTATCCATCTAATTTTCCTACTGTATATTGAATATCTAATAGCTGATGATCATTTTACAATTACAAAATGCCTATTTATACACCAGCATCAGAAAAATATATCATATTGAGATCCCATGTCGGCCCTCCATAGAATTCAGGCTCCTTTCATGTCGACCTGCAACGGTAATTGAACATTCACATGTCGGCCACAATATTTGAATTTTATTAATCGACACTGGAACAGTCACCAAAACAAATTGTAGTCATGCCGAAGGCAATTCAATGGCTACAGTCGCCCAGTGTTTTATTCGCTTTTGCCATGACTTATCTGAGTTGGGGAGATATCATGTAGATCACCTTATGTTTCCTCGAGAGTATTCCTTTTTTTCACATGTATCATTCTGACTTTTTGATATCAAGGAGATACCTATGTAGATTAGACCATGCCATAACGAAACACCCCAAGCTCATTTTTAGATTGCCAAGACAACACCGAATCGGGAAGAGGCTTCATAGATTATCCTGTGTCTTATCGAAAGCACCCCATGATACATTTATTTTGCTGAGACAAAAACATTTTCACACCGATGCAATCTGCATCTCGGCATGAGAAAACAAATCAGCAAGACCGGATGGGATCGCCAAGATGTTACAACGATGCCCATTAGTCATACCGAGATGCATTTCCTTATGTTGTCAGTCAGTAAGACAATCCAAACTCGCCAAGACCACATGCTGAAAGCCTTAACTCTTACTGATACGTGCATCCTTTCGCCACCGATCGGTGAAACAATGTGAAGTCACTATGACTTACTCCGAATAAAAAGTCTCTCACCGACGAGCCTATTGTGTAATATCGGCGAGACCGAAGGTCACTCACCAAGACGTTACCCTGAAGAAACTATTTTGCCGATATCTATATGCATTCGCCACCGGTCGGCAAGACTAGGTGAGTTCGCCAAGACGCTTCATTGAAGGAAAAACTCTCACTGACACATCTCCATATACCAGTCGGTGAGACATAAGGCACTCGGTGAGGAAATATACCAAAGACCAAACTCCCACCGATAGGTTCCTCCACGGTCACCGAAACCACGTGAATTTCATGTTGATAGGTGCCTGTAAGTAAACTTCAATCGTTGTGACACCAAAAATGTCTTGCCAATAGGCAACACAGATGTTTATCAGCAGAAAACACAAAAAGGATCGGGGAGACCCTGGTATTCTCATGTCGATATATACCCATAGGTAAATGCCAATCACTGTGACAATTAAGAATTCATGCCGATATGCCTACAGCAAACATATGTTAGCAAAAATGCATTGTGGGTCGGGGAGAGAGTTATGAGCTTATGCCAATAGGAACTGCAACATGAAAAATGCATGACCCGATGGATTTTGGGATAAATATAGGCAAAATGCAAATAAAAATTCATCATGGAAGGCCCCTGTGCTTATGATGAGGACACATATGGAAACTCAGGGGGATGAAAAATATGTAAAATCATCAGATTTTTATAGTTCCAACATAATCAACAACATTCATCAAAGTTTCTACCTTAACTAGCTTGAACACCCTGCCATCTTTGACCATATCTCTAACAAAATTATATTGTACATCAAAGTGCTTGGTCCTGGTATGAAATGTTAGGTTCTTGGCTAGACATATCACACTCTTACTATCGCAATAAATTTTCTCTACACCTTGTTTTATTCCAATATTTAAACACAATCTCTTAAGCCAAATGGATTCTTTACAAGCATGAGTAGCTGCCATATACTCTACTTCAATAGTGGACAAAGAAACCACAACCTACACTTACTCATCCAACTAATTACACAACCAAATAAAGTAAAAACATAAGCACTGGTGTATTTTCTACTATCAACATCACCTGCCCAGTCTGAATCTATACATAACCATGAATATCAAGGGAAATCTCATCTTCAACCATATCACTATGATAACATAAGGAATAATCTGAGGTACCCCACAAATATCTGGAGACTTTTTTAACTACATCCAAATGAACTCTACTAGGATTAGACATATATCTAGAAAGAACTCCCACTGCTTGGGCAATGTCTGGTCTTGTGCAGACCATAGCATACATCAAACTTCCAACTGCACTCTAGTAAGGCACTCTGATCATGTCTTCCATCTATGATGGAGATGTTGGACAATCTGAAATAGATAGCTTTGTTCCAACTAAAATAGAAACACATAATGGTCTACAAACCTACATATCAAACCTCAATAAAATTGAGTTGACATACTTACTTTGGCCAGGCCATAGCTTTCTGTTCACTCTATCTCTTTTAATTTTCATCCCAAGAATGTGTTTAAATGCACCAAGATCTTTCATTTCAAATTTAGTAGCAAGTTGAGATTTTAGTTTTTAAATCATGTCTTTCCCTCTACCAATAAATAACATATCATCAACATATATGCAATAAATAG
>VDFB02191772.1:0-20261 GCA_007258455.2 Sequoia sempervirens
CCATTTGATATTTATGCAGTTGTAGTATGTTTTGTGCAATGTAATCAGCTATATGAATATAACCAACAAAAATCTATTTTCTATAATTCATGGATTGAACTCTGTATTTTATTTGCTCTCAATGTTTGTATGCTATGGAAATGCCATTACATTTTAAAAAAAAGTAGTTTCTTACTATTTTTCTTCAATTTTTTATGTTTTTTTGCAAATCTACCAAAAAACCCTAGTTTTTTCTACCAAAAAACAATATTTTGAAAAAAATCAATTAAAAATAAACAAATCTAATTGAAAATTTGATTAAAAATTAAAAATTTTACCTGATAGAGGTGGATTCCAAATCGGATATCGGATTTCGCTCTCCACTATGCGCCCCCCGCCGATGAGCCGAAAATAAAAATGAATGAGTTTTGGTCGCGGCTTTTTTTTATATATACAGTTGACCAAAATCGGATATCCGATTTGAATCGGATATCGGATCGGATATCCGATTCCTTTTGCTTGTGTCGGAATGAGATTTAGCCTTTTGCTTGGGTCGGAATGAGATTTGTTTATACACTGAACAAAATCGGATATCCGATCCAAATCGATTCCTAAAACTAAGTTTTCCCTCTGCCTCGGTAGTCACCCCAGCTCCAAAAAGTCAACTCACCATTTTCGCGTTTTTGAGTCGTAGAAACACGTATTTTTTCCTCCATTGCCACTTTTTGGCATACCATGATCCTGCACATGCCCGAATCTTTAGAGATAAAAGAGAGAGTGTACCCAGGGAGAGTTCAACACATTAGTCCAAGCACCCACACTAGAGAGACTAGTTTTAGCTCCTTGTGGGGAGACAACCTTGTGCTTGTTCTAGAGGAAACCTCAAACATTGAAAAGGCTGATTGAGAGACTTTATTCTTAGACAACACAAATATAGTTTCTTTCTTGGAATAGAAAGGAACATTATCCAACTCCTCCAAAGGAGATTTATGCAAGTTGAGAGGGGAAGAAAAAACCAAGGTAACTTTGGGCCTAGACCAGCAAATTTCACCTCCACCACACAGGTCCCTCCACTAATCGCTTTCTTTGAAGACTTAGAGACATGAATAGAACAACCTAAAGATGAAGCGTAGGGCCATCCCACCTTACGATTAGCTTCAAGTCATTCATATTTCCTAGAATGTTTGGGCTAAGAGTATTATCAACAACAAAGGGATCACCGTCAACATGAGACCCAAATCTAGTAAGGATCACTAATGACTAGGTGGCCAAGGAGGTTTATTCTTAAGAGGTGACTAGAAACTTTTTTTCCCTAGTTTCCCATCTTTAGGATAAGCATTTCTAGCAATAAGGAGTTGAGTTCTCATACTCGATCTCGATCTCCTGAGTCCATTTATCCAAGCAAGCATTTGGCTCAATGGAAGTAGGAACTTTTTGGTGAGACTCATCACTAACATAAAATCCCACATAGACAAAGTAGGTTGTGGAGTTGGTATCTTTGTGAAGCATGAGAAACTAGCCAAAGGAGTTGGCAGTAGTAGCAATAATTTCCTTATCCTAAAATTCAAGGGGGAGTTCCAAGAGTCTTACTGAGGTTGGTCCTCTAGTAGAAAGGCCAATTAGAGGGATTAAAATTGGGTCGCCATTTAGTAGAGAAGAAGATTTGTTTACCAAAGAACCATGTGCCTTACATAAGAACCAAAAAGGCAATGCTCAAGAAGAGAAAAAGAAAAACATAAACACCTTTGGGAATCACCGAGATAGAGATAAAGCTTTTAATGGTCCATTTGGAGCCCACCCATTTGTGAACCATTTCAATGTTAGGGAACTTGCCAAAGGTCCTAGCAACTAGAGAATTATTCATTTTTTCCAAGGATTTATCAAGGGCTTGGCTTACAATCTTAATAGATACTCCCGCTTTAGAAAAGATGAACCAGGTGACATTGGAGTAGTTTGGACGACTTTTGAAAAGATCTTTCCAATGCACGACAGAAGTCATAGGGCCCAAAGCATGGGATGAACATGACTTTGGAGTAGAGAAGGACCCACACAAAGGAACTTTACTGGGTATCCTACCAGCTAGCAGAACATCCAAGCAAACACCAATAGACATTAGACTAGGAGTACGCTGTGAACCAACAGATTCCCTCCCACCGCTTCACTGCACCCAATTCAAACTTTAGTGTTATCATATTGCAATACTTTAAATAAGATATCTATTAACCTCTAAAAAAAGATATTTTAAAATGATTTAAAAAATAAATCATATTTAAAATCAGTTACACTAACACAGATATGCTGATATCCAAAGTCAATCATTTTTCAATCTTCAGGTAGGAATTTCACGTTATGAAATATCATTATATCCAGATTGAGTAAGTTACACTGACAAAATTGATAGGATGTAAATCATATCCGTAGATGTAATCGAGATTGTTTTTGGACAATTACTCTTTATATATACACAACGAATTCAAATTTCCTTTTAGAATGTAACTTTGAAATAAAATCAACATCCAATTTTAGCTCTTGTATGTTAGCGTAGATATTCTGGTTCCCTGTAAACAAATCATTTCTTGAAACTTTCGTTATACGCCTTCAATGACCATTAAGTCTCGATGTGAATATCTACGAGTTTATCTTTTTGCAATCATAGAAAAAATTGAAATATGTGCAAAACAAAACAAGTAAAAGAAGTTTTCACTGCAGGTCTCTTTGATAGAAATGCAAGTAAACTTACCGACAGAGAAGTTGTGAAGTGTATTCAACTTGCAAGGGATGGTGTGCACGCATTTATTCTGGTGCTCTCAATTAAAAACCGATTCACAGAAGAGGAAGCTGATGTTTTAGATATCTTGCAAATGTTGTTTGGACCAAAAAGCATTAACTACATGATCGTTGTCTTTACGGGTGCTGATGAGTTCGAAAATAACAGTAGTTTTACATTTCAGGACTATGTGAATGCCTGCACACTAGATCTCAAGGTTACACTCTAATCCTGCTCAACTCTCTTTTATTTCATGTTTCTTGTATTCTGTGATAGTTATAGTTGAATGTAGGTCAATATACGTGAGCTGCAAGTCCAATTTGATATTAAATTTACAATCTGTTCTTGCTATTTGTTACAACATACGCTTAGAAGTTTGTTACTTAATGCGGCAGTTTTATTAACATTACACCAACAGAAATTAGATTTCATCATCATTAAGGAAAACTGTTTTATACTTTTATTTAAGCCCCAATAAGGAAATATAAATGGTGGAAATTTTCTTATATTTATTTTAGTGAGGCACGTCAAGTTGGTAGAAACATATTTGGAATAGGAAAACCAGAAAAAAACAATATATACATAAATAGGATTAAATTGTGTTGTGTGGAAGAGTAAAAATAAACCTTTCAACCATTTGACAAAATATATAAAGAGGTTTATTCAAAATAGTTTTAGGTAGCCAGAGTTTATATTCTGATATAATGTATGCATATTTTTAATTTTTAGTAAGATATATGACATTAATTTATAGAAAGCACTTTCTATAAGATTTTTTTATTTCATTAGTGAGAATTAATTTAGGGAACCTCAATTTAAAGAAATTTCAAAACTTATAATATTAATTCATTTTAGTTTATATTTATTTAAAGAGCAGTCTCTTCATAGGGTGCACTTTAGTTTCTATAGCATGATGAAGGGTACCTTTTATGTCAAATTCATTTTGGACTAGAGTGTAGCCTTTATGATTGGGGTATACCACATTGAAAAATGGTTCATATCAAAATTTAATTAATGAAATAATCAATATTTACAAATTTAAACATTTAACATCTCCATGATAAAAATCTTAGTAATATACCACTTACAAGTGATCCCATTTGATCACTCTTCACATTGAAGCTAATGTTAGGAACACAATACATATGGTAGATACTAGTTTGTAGAAATTTACCTATCTTTCACAATGGTCCTTAGTTATTTGTAGTTAATAGACTCAAATTCTAGATGTTAGATTTTGTAAATAATCTTGGAACTAATTGAGATTTTGTAAATAATCTTGGAACTAATTGAAACCTAGTGAAATGAATAGATACAATAGATGATCCTAAAATTAAACTAAAAAATAGAGATAAGTCATAATCATATGAGAGAAACGAAAATGCTCAAGAAAATAACATAAGGAAATCTGATGGCACCCACCCCCTTGTAGGCACTCAAAAACCCTCTTTAAACAAGCAAACAGGTCAAAAAGGAGAGGTTGTGTTGCTATAAAAAACTCACACAACCTCTACAAGGGTTTATACACGTGTTGCAGGTCCAACAATTAGTTTTGGAAGCATAAAAACAATTGTAGAGGCACAAACTAAGTTGCTGAAAAAAATAGACTATTGTTGTGGGTACCCACGACAATGGCTATAGGTGACTGTTTAGAATTTTAGCAAGCTGAAAGACTTTAAACTTGCTCCTAGAAAAAACTATAATTTTAGAAAAACAACCCAACTTAACTATTACTCACAATCACATGCATAGGGATAGCGACTATGAAGAGGAAAATATTATATTAATTTAAAAGATAGTGTTTAAACACTTTTACATAAGCATTTACATAAATATTTGTAGAACAAAACTTCCTTTGTCATTCGTCTTTGTCCTCTTGTTGTTGGCTATGATCCTCTAAGGCCACTAACAAAACATTCATTATATTATTCTTTGATATTCTTTGTTGACTTCTTCTATTCTCCTTTGTTTCTATTGTTTTGAACCTCTTTTCTCTATTTTGTCCTCCTTTCTCTTGTTATTTCTTATTCCCCTCAACTAATCAAAATTTGGAAGCTTCCTATTAAAAAAAATCTAAAAATATCACCTAAATCTGTTGTAACATTCGAAATCCCACATAAATGCCTCCAACCACCTCTTTAGAGTTCAAAAACTCTTGCTCATTTATCGTCTTTCATTTTTGTTAATACTGCTCATTAAATGAGCACATGGAAAGGTAGTTGCTACCTTTAAAACAAATAAAATTCAAATTTTAAATTTTAAACTTCTATTGCTCCCCTTGAATGGCATTAGTTAGGTAAAATAAAAAAATATAAATTTATACAAAATGATGCTGCTACATCAAACTACCAAGCTAGAAATATTGTGAGCCCTTGCTCACGATGTAAGGCTTTGTATTGTTGCAAGTTAAGGGTGTTGTTGCTACAGGTCAACAACTCTATCACCTTGTGTTAACTAGAATGATTCTATCTCTACTGAGCTCGACCATGTTTTATCCTCCATTGGTCTACCCTTCCATTTGACTAAATATTCAAAGTACTCTTTATCCCTTGTCTTTCCAACAAATCTTGAATCCAAAGCATCTTCAATCTCTTCTTGTGCTTTCTTAGGTAGCTACTCCAATTTTTCTAGTAATTTTTTCTCTTCCTCTTCCTGTTGTTGTGATGTCTCTCCCTTGTGGTAAGTATATAAATCTAAAACATTAAAAATTGGAGAGATTTCCAAACCTTTAGGTAGCTCCAACTCATAGGCATTCTGTGAAAACTTCTTGATGATCTTGCAAGGTCCAATCTTCTTCCATTTGAGTTTTTTGTAGGCATGACTGGGAAATATTTCCTTTTGTAGGTGTGCCAATACCATATCTCCCACTTCAAAATTATTTTCTATCCTCTTCAAATCATCCTTCTCTTTATACTATTGGATGCTCCAAATAAGTTTTTCCCTCACTTGGTGATGCAAATCTTGCATATATTTGGGAAACTATTCTTCCTCAACTTTTCTCATGTATCCCCCAGTATTTGCAAGCTCCCTCAATTCTGAAATACCTCTAGGACTATTCCCATAAACAATCTAGAATGGAGTCTTGTAATTTTATTGATCGAGTCATTGTATGAAAACTCAACTTGAGGCAATATCAAATCTCATTGCTTAGGCTTGTCACCAAATAAAGATCTTAGCAAATTCCCTAAGCTCTGATTAATAATTTAAGTTTGTCCATCCATTTGAGGATGATATGCAAAACAAAATTTTAAATCAATCCCTAATTTCTTCCAAAGTATCCTCCAAAAATGTCCTACAAACTTTGTATCACAATCTAAAACTATACTTCTTGGTAAACCATGCAATCTAACAACCTCCATAAAGAACAAATTGGCTACATTTGTTTTATCATCTTCCTTTTTTCATGCTATAAAGTGAGCCATTTTAGAAAATCTATCAAAAACCACAAAAATAGAATCCTTACCTCACTATGTTCTTGGTAGTTCAAGCACAAAATCCATACTTGCATCTTCCCATGGTTTCTACGATATGGGTAATCGCTAATATAGGCTTGTATTTTGACTCCCTCCTTTGGAATATTGACACACTTGACATCCTTGCACAAATTTTTTGATTCCAACCCTCATCCTTGGAAAAAAATATCTTTGACTAAGTTGTGCCATTATTTTATCAACTCCAAAATGTCTAGATAAACCACCATAATATTTTTCTCTTATCAAAATTTCCATCATTGATCCTTGTGGTATGGAAAGTTGTTGTCCTTTGAAAATAAGGCCATCTTGTATAAAATAATCCATACATGGTGTCCTATCAACACTAGTAGGTTCCATACATGTTGTCCATGCATCTTTAAAATCCAAATCATCTAACTCTTTAATGACATAAAACCCAACTAATTCCATTCTCATTTAAGTCAATAATTCAACTCTCCTACTTAATGCATCTTATCTTATCCTAATTTGATGATATCCACTTTTTAAATCAATCTTTGTAAAATATCTAGCCTTTCCCAAACAATCCATGAGATCATCTATTCTGGGTAAAGTAAAATGATACCTTATTATGATATTGCTATCAGGATTCAAACTTGTAGTTTCGAGTCAAACTCATTGACCCATGTTTCATGAGTACTGGTTCACAAGAACCCATCTCTAATGATAATGAATGGTCCACTTAGAAGTCATTGCATCTAGGTGATGCTCACAAGGGTGAAGCACTGGGCCTTCTCGGGAGGTCACCAATCCTAGTACTACTCCAGCTCAAGTGCGCTTAACCACAAAGTTCTCTCTAAGGTTAAACCCACTTAGCTTGCAACCCTATTTTCCAAACCTTCAACAAGTGTTGTGCCTTATGAACCATTCATTAAAGAGGCCCTTTAGCTCATCAATTGATAAGTAGGAGGTATTTTCCATAGTGTATCAAATTATGATATTGCTATTAGGATTCAACCATGTAGTTTTGAGTCAAACTCATTGACCCATGTTTCATCAATAGTGGTTCACAAGAACCAATCTCTCATGATAATGAATGGTCCACTTAGCACTCATTGCATCTAGGTGATGCTCACATGGGTGAAGCAATGGGCCTTCCCAAGAGGTCACCCATCCTAGTACTACTCTAGCTCAAGTGCGCTTAACCACAAAGTTCTCTCCAAGGTTAAACCCGCTTAGGTTGCAACCCCATTTGCAAAACCTTCAGCAAGTGTTGTGCCTTATGAACCATTCATTAAAGAGACGCTTTAATTCATCAATTGATAAGTAGAAGGTATTTTCCATAGAGTGTCAAATTATGGTATTACTATCAGGATTCAACTTTGTAGTTTTGAGTCAAACTCATTGACCCATGTTTCATGAGTAGTGTTTAACAAGAACCCATCTCATGATAATGAATGGTCCACTTAGCACTCATTGCATCTAGGTGATGATCACAGGGTGAAGCATTGGGCCTTCCTGGAGGTCACCCATCCTAGTACTACTCCAGCTCAAGCACGCTTAACCACATAGTTCTTTCCAAAGGTTAAACCAACTTAGCTTGCAATCCCATTTGCAAAGCCTTCAACAAGTGTTTTCCTTATAGAATTCATTAAAAAGAACCCCTTTAGGTCATCAATTGATAAGTAGAAGGTATTTTCCATAGTGTGTCAAATGTGACATTTATAAGATTCAACTATGTGTAGTTTAGAGTCAAACTCATTGACCCCATGTTTCATGCAGAGGGTCATCCCATAGCTCATGATAATGAATAGTCACTTAGCACTCACCTAGGTGACACACAAAGGAAAGCACTGGGTCCTCGATGGTCCCCATCTATTCTAGCTCTCGCAGCAACCCAGTTTTTTCTCCAAGTTAAGCCCACTTAGCTTGTACCCCATTTGCAAAATCTTCAGCAAGTGTTGTGCCTTATGAACCATTCATTATAGAGCCCCTTTAGCTCATCAATTGATAAGTAGGAGGTATTTTCCACAGTGTGTCAAATTATGATATTACTATCAGATTCAACCATGTAGTTTTGAGTAACTCATTGACCCATGTTTCATGAATAGTGGTTCACAAGAACGCGATCTCATGATAATGAATGGTCCACCAGCACTCATTGTATCTAGGTGATGCTTATAGGGTGCACATAGGCATTCACGGGGTCCCTATCCAATTACTACTCTATGGTTTTGTAAATGGGGTTTCAAGCTAAGTGGGCTTAACCTTTGGAAAAACTCTATGGTTAATCACGCTTGAGTGAGTAGTATTGGGATGGGTGACCTCTGGGAAGGCCCAATGCTTCACCTGTGTGAGCATCACCTAGATGCAATGAGTGCTAAGTGGACCATTCATTATCATGAGAGATCGGGTTCTGTGAACCACTACTCATGACACATGGGTCAATGAGTTTGACTTGAAACTACACGATTGAATCTTGATAGCAATATCATAATTTGACACACTATGAAAAATACCTCCTACTTATAAATTGATGAGCTAAAGGGGCTCTTTAATGAATGGTTCATAAGGCACAACACTTGCTGAAGGTTTTGCAAATGGGGTTGCAAGCTAAGTGGGTTTAACCTTGGAGCTAACTTTGTGGTTAAGCGCACGCTTGAGTTGGAGTAGTACTGGGATGGGTGACCTCCCGAGAAGGCCCAATGCTTTACCCCTGTTAGCATCACCTAGATGAAATGAGTGCTAAGTGTACCATTCATTATCATGAGAGATGGGTTCTTGTGAACCACTACTCATGAAACATGGGTCAATTATTTTGACTCAAAACTAGATGGTTGAATCCTGATAACAATATCATAATTTAACACGCTATCGAAAATACCTCCTGCTTATGATACCTTATTGTTATTTGTTAATGCATCTTGAGTTTTTTCACATTCTCCATTAACCATCCTTCTTTGGTGCTAACATAACTAGTACTGCACATGGGCTAAGGCTCTCTCTAATCATCCATACTTCCAATAATTGTTGTACTTGTTTGTTCACTTCTTCATTCTTTGCAGGTGTCAACCTATAGGCTGGATTCTTAGGTAAACTTCCCCTTGGAATCAAATCAATGTGATGGATGATGATCCTCATAGGTGGTAGCCCTTTCAGAAAATCCTTGGACATAATTTTATCAAACTCTTCAAGAAGCTCCCTTACTTCTAAAGGCATGTCACTATTGTCCTTTGTTGCATCTACTTATAGCTCCTTTAGGACTACTACAAAACATAGTTTCTCCCCTTTAACCACTTTCAGTAATTGCTTCCCTATCACTAGCAGTGTTCTTGGACCACTTTCCACCTCTTCTTCCTTAGTTGCCAATGGTGTTAGAGTATGTTTCCTTCCATTTTTCTCCAAAGTATAGGTATTTTATCTTCCATTATGGATTTCCTTCCTATCAAATTGTCATGATCTCCCTAAGAGTAAGTGATATACATCCATGGGCATGATATCACACCACACCTCATCTCCATATGTACCTATTTGAAAATTAACTAGGCGTTGTTGATCAATCAAGACTTGGTGCCCTTTCTACAACCATGAAACCTTATAAGGTCTATGGTGATATATCCTTTTTAACCCCAACTTGTCCACCATTTCTAATGAAACTAAGTTATTAGTGTTGTCACTGTCTATTATGACTTTGCAACATTTTCCACCTAATTTACATATTGATCTAAATATTTTTTTCCTTTGGAAAGGTTCCTCTTCTTTTTTGGTTGGCTTTAACAATGTACTCTTCATGTCATAAATTCTTTTCCTCTCTCAAGTTCATCTAGTTGACAAATAGAACTTGGATATTTATTACCACCCTTTGCTACATGTGCACTTGCTTCCCCTATTCTCCTTGATCCTTCTGGTCTGCATTATGGGCATTCATAAAATCTATGACCTGACTTTCCATAATTAAATCATGTGCCTTGGAAGCCTCTACCTTGGAATATTCTATATCCACCTCTACCTCTTGTATGGTATGGTATTGATCTTGTTTCCTCTTTCTCCTTTTGAATTTTTGATGGACTAGCCTCCTTACCATGACTGTAATCTTCCTGTTGTTGCACTTTCCCTTTGTTGAATCCACCTTTCCATTTTTTTGTTCCTTGCTTCCTTGCAAACTTCTCTTCAATGTTTAGAGCATACTGATATGCTTCTTCCATATTTTGCAGCCTTATCATGCTTAGTTCATCTTGTATATTCAACCTCAAACGATTAACATACCTGGCTACTTTTTCATTGTCTAATTAATTATGATTTGATCTAATGGAAATCCTGTAAAAATCCTCTGTATAGACCTTCACACTTAACTCCCTTTGTCTTAAATTCTACAATTTCTTAAGAAGTTCAAGCTGATAATTACCAGGAAGGAATTTAGCCTTCATCTTGCTTACCATTTGATCCCACTAGTAATCGTATCTCTGACATTTCTTCTTCTCTCAACCTGCGCCTCTTTCCACCAGAGTTCTACATGAGCTTTCAACCTTGTTTGAACAACCTTCATTCTTTTTGGATCCTCTACTTCATCATACTCAAAGTATTCTTCCATCTTTGTTATCCAGTCAATTATTTCATCTGGTTGTAAACTTCGTGGGAAGCTTGGTAACTCTATCCTTGTTCCTTTCACAATATTGGAAATAGATCTTATATGTCTTCTGTCACCAACATCTATTTCTCCATCTACATTGTCACCATCTTGCTCAGCCATCTTTACTCCTCCATCATCTTCACTATCACTTTCTTCATGTGCTCTACCTATTCTCATTCCACCTTCTATTGCATTCATCTCAAATTTTCTAACACAGGTCGTCTATTCTTCCTACTACTTCTATAGTTGCAACCTCTTTCATCCTTCTCCTTGGTGGCATCCCACTCCTCTAACTCACTTTATTTTCCTTTTCCTTCTTAGTGTAGTCTTCTAGCTACAATATCCTTTGTTGTAGGGACACACCCACAATTAACACTCAAAAGGGATTACTCTAACCCCAATTTCAATCAACTGTACAACTGTAGCTATGTTCTGATACAACGTTGATGGTACCCACCCTTTGTAGGTACCTAAGAACCCACTTTAAATGAGTAAACAAGTGGAAAAGGAGAGGTTTTTTTGATATAAGTGACTCACAGAACCTCTACAAAGGTTTACACATATGTTGTAGGTACAAGAATTAGTTTTGGAAGCATAAAAACAATTGCAGAGGCACAAACTAAGTTGCAAAAAAATAGACTATTGTTGCGGGTACCCAAAGTGCTGGCTATAGGTGACTATTCATAATTTCAGCAATCTAAAATACTTTAAACTTGCAAAGAACAAACTATACTTTTAGAAAAACAACCCAACTTAACTATTACTCACAATCACATGCATACAGATAGGGACTATGCACATGAAAATATTATATTAATTTCAAAGATATTGTTTAAACACTTTTACATATCCATTTACATAAATATTTGTAGAACAAAACTCCCCGTGTCATTCCTCTTTGTCCTCTTGTTGCTGGCTATGATCCTCTATGACCACTAACAAAACATTCCTTTTATTATTCTCTGATATTCTCTGCCGACTTCTTCTATTCTCACCTGTTTCTATTGTGTTGAACCTTTTTTCTCTTTTTTCTCCTCTTTTCTCTTGATGTTCTTTCTTCTTCCCCTCAACTAACCAAAATCTGGAAGCTTCCTCTAGAAAAAACCTTCAAAAATCCCATCTAAATCTACCACAATGTTCAAAATCCCACATAAATGCCCTTAACTACCTCTTTAGGGTTCAAAAAATCCCACTCATTTTTCCCTCTTTCATTTTTGTTACTGATGCTTATTAAATGAGGATATGGGAAGGTATTTCCTACCTTTAAAACAAAACAAAACTCAAATTTTAAATTTTAAACTCCTATTGCTTCCCTCACGTGGCATTAGTTAGGTAAAATAAATATTATATTTAGAAAAAATGATGCCCTTGCATCAAAACTTGCTCTAAAATGACTAAAATATCTTAGGTGACTAGACCCATATATGGATAGGATAGGAAAGAACCAACCAATGAGAGATATAACTCCAACCATACAAAAAATAGGTAGGTGTTACATCCATAAAATATTCTTTCTACCCTCAAAATTAAAAGTTACAATAACATCTTTGATTAAAAATATCTAAGGTACCCATGTGCATAGAAGTTGCTCAAGAAGAAGCAAGCCAAGAAAGAGATAATAGCTCGTAAATTAAGAGATAAAAGAACCTTTGAGAGAGAGAAATAAGAATATCCATGGGCCTAAGCTATAGCTTCTCACACCAGGCCAATAAAGCTTATAAATGAACAAAATTATATTCTATAAAAGGTTTGGTGAAGATACTAACTACCCACTTAGTAGTTGGGTGATAAAAAATATCAATGATATATCCACTAATGATCTCTATAATGTAGTGGATATGGACCTCCATTTGTTTTGTCACTTTATTATATACTTAGTTTGAAGAGATTATGATAAAACTTTAGCTCTCATAGTATGATAGATGGCCTACAAATTTTGGTATTAAATTTTTTCAAAATATGTTTAAGCTTAAGGGCCTTCATGGTGACATTCCTATCCTCCTAAAATTATACCTTATAGAATAAATATCAATACTATTTGGTTTTAACATAAGTAGTATTTAGGGAAAAAACCAAAAAAGAAGTTATAATGGTTTATGGACTTTCAATTTTGAGAATGGTCTACCCAATAAAAACCTATATACCAAACCACTAATCTAATATTAATTATGTTTGTATGGTCAATCACATAGCTTCCTTGAATATAGTTGATAATCTTCTTAGTTTCCTTCTAGTTAGTTGTTTGTGTGCCTACATAAACTAGGAACCAAGGTATTGGCATATACAACATTAGACCTAGTACGAGTCAAATAAATGAGGCTATGAAAAATTTGGTAATGCAAAGTAACATCAACCAGTCATGGAAAATACTTTACTGAATTTTGAGACTAAATGAAAATTGCGTTGGAGTAGGTTTTTAGTCAACCATATGGAACCATAAGATAAAATTAAGTACATACAAGTGGACTATGCAATTCTAATCCTCAAAGTACACTAATAGATTTCAATTATAAGAAAATAAAAACACACACAATTAGTCATCAAAATTTATCATGGTGGCTACTTTTCATTATCATAGTGGATGATGAAGAGCTCCTTGTGATTAATTTATTAACAATATAAAAAATATATGTATGAGAGGCTCATATTAAGTTAAAATACGTATAAACTTATATTATAGTTGCATCAAGTGAATTTATTAAAGGAAGGAAATCCTTCATCTTGATATACCATGCATAATGGGATTTATTGAGGTTCTATCTAAATTTCATGTGTATATGAATATATTGTGCAACCACCTGAGACCATATCATCAAAATATTCGCCACAATTATTGCAACCACTTGAGACTCAAGAACACCTTCATTCTATGAAACTAGACATACTAGCACAGATATCCAACACACCAAATAGTTTTACAAAACAAATCAGTACTTGAAACTTAAAGGGAAGGTAGATACAAGTGATATATTAATGTTCCTGGATCTACAACACAAGAACCTTCAATATGGAGAAATGTAGAGCAATCTCATTTCTCCCAAATGCCTTGTTGTACTAGACATACTTTGGATAGGACACCTATAAACACCTTTGATCATCATGTATAAAGCACATGAGCATATCTTCAACCATGAATAAATGTGGAACAAAACACTGAACACCACTCTATCACACTGAACTCTCTTTTATTCAAATTTTCTCAAAAGAGCTTGCAAACAAAGTGAACCAACTTCATCAGCAACATTACTAACATCTCTACAACACATCTATAGCATCCATAACATGAAATTCTTTCCAACTAAAACAATCTCCCAAAACATAAGTTAGGCTAACAACTTCTACAACTATACTGAAGTACAAAATCAATGACAATATCTGCATGTGTTCACATCAATATCAATAATTCTAGACGCATCATCAATACTAGTAGCATTGAAAAACTATCTTAATACAAGTAGTTAATATCCATGAAAAAACACAAGAAAATAACAAATAACTCAAGCTTCTAACACCTCCAAACTTACAATAGTCTCCACCTTTGTCATTGATGGCAACACTTTCTTTTTGTAAAACCATCAACAAAAAAAGAAACGAGCAACAATACTACAATAAGCAATACTCTCCCAGACTAGGACAACACTTTACTCATCATCCTCTCTCTTCAAAGACTTCTTCTCCTACAACAAAAACAACACCTGCATTCTAGATCACTCTCCTCCTCTACTCCTCAGACAATAATCTCTCCTATTTACAAGTTTTTCAACATGTCAACATAATTTTCTTTCTCCCCCTATGTTCTTCGCTTATGGGTTTTTCAACCACTTTAACTCTTTCCATGTTTTTTAGATTCTCTCTCCCCCTTTGACATCAATGGAAAAGGGCCATAGACTCATCTAACTCTTTTTCTTGCATAATCCCCCTTAGGGGCACACAATATTCTCCAGTTGACTACCCCAACTAGAAACTACTACAACTTACTCCCCCTAAGAGGTAGCCTTCAACATCAATCGAGTACCAAGAATGTATCTTGAAATACTTCCTAGTTAGAGGCACACACTTATGCATCTAGTTCAAAGAAGGAGGGGTAATAACCCCTAAATTCTCTTGAAGATACTCAAAAGTATCTTTTGGAAGAGCCTTTGTGAAAATATTAGCAGCTTGATCCTTAGTAGGCACATACTCCAACTTCATCTCATTCTCTATAGCTTTCTCTCTCAAGAAGTGATACCAAATTGAGATATGTTTTATTCTTGAATGTATTACTGAATTAGATTTGATATATTGATTTTACTTGTATTGTAACACATGATAGAGATAGGTTCATCATATAAAAATCTGATATCTTTCAGTGTTTGTTTCATACATAACACTTATACACATCATGATGTTGCTATAATATATTTTGCTTCTATAGTAGATAATGACATAGAATCTTTCTTCTTACTCATCCATGAAACCGCCCATGCTTCCAAGAAAGAAAGTACCATCACTTGTAATTTTCTTGTCATCTTCACATCTAGCCCAATTTGTCTTTGTATATGCACTCAGGGAGGATTCAGTATCCTTAGGATACCACAAACCATAATTTGGTGTTCCCTTCAAATATCCGAATATCCTCTTCATTGCTACAACATGAGATTCTCTAGTATCCTCTTGAAATCTAGCCACAAGAAAAACTAAATGCATGATATCCGGTCTAGTAGTAGTAAGGTATAAATATTTACCAATTGTTGATCTATACTTTCTCTAATCTATCTCAGGGGATTCATCATTCTTTCTCAACTTACAACTAGTATATAGGAGTACATACCGGTTTAGAGTCATCCATTCTAAACTTCTTCAACATTTCTTTAACATACTTAGATTGTGATATGAATATACCTTTCTTTGATTGACTGGTCTACAAACCAAGGAAGAAATTCATCTACCCACACATTGACATTTCAAATTCTTTCTATATTTCCTCTTTAAACCTTTTATACATACCTTCACTTCCTCTGAAGATTATGTAATCAACATATACCACAATTAAGATTTGTTCTCTTTCAACTTTGAAATGCAAATTGTTATCTATAGTACATTTTTTGAATCCTTGCTGCAACAAGTACTTATATAGCCTTGGATACCAAGATTAAGGAGCTTTCTTCAATCCATACAATGCTTTCTTCAATTTTTAGAACATATTTGTATCTTCTTACAACTGAGAAACTTCTAGTCATTCAATGTATATCACTTCTTCCAATTCACCATTTCAATAATTTAGAATTCACATCCATCTAATAAAATTTCAAATATTTATGTGTTGTAAAAGCTAAAAACATCCTAATAGCTTTCATTCTTGTAACTAGAGAAATTTTTTCCTCAAAATCTATAAGTCTTCAACCTATGAGTAACCCTTACACACAAGTCTAGCATTGTTCCTGACAACTTTTCCATCTTCATTCATCTTGTTCGAGAATAACCACTTAGTACTGGAATCACATTCTTATTTATTTGTCTTCAGGACAATTCCCAAGTTAAATTATTCTCTATCTATTCTAACTTGTCCTTCATTTCTTTGATAAAATTCTCATCTTTGCATGCCTCAGCCACTCTTTCTTGGTTCTACCTTAAAAAGTAAACAGATATTTATTTTTTCCTCTATCATAGCATCTTTTCTTCTTGTTAGCACACCTTTCATCTCACCTCCAATGATCTAATATTCTAAATGATTCTTCTCCATATAATTGGGACTCTTATGATTCTTTTTCGAAGCTTCCTCTTCAACCTTTCTTCTTGATTCATCAAATTCTTATACTTCTATGAAAACTAAATTTTAATGTAGTTCTTCATCCACTTTGACACTTGCACTCTCAATAATCTTTTTCAATAATTTGTTGGGCATCGACAGGCCTTCCTTCTTGTAGTGTACCCAAGGAAGATTCCTTCATCAGATCTTGCATAAAACTTTCCTGATTTTTTGTTCATCTCTTTTAATATAACACTTGCTTCCAAAAACTCTAAAATACTTCACAGTATGAGTTTTACCACACCATAACTCATAGGGATTTTTTTTGATAGTATGAATTTCTTCTCTACAATACACATCTAGAAGATTAGCTCCCTTCATCATTTTCCTAGCTACTTCCTGAATTGTTCCATTTTTCCTTTCCACAACTCCATTTTGGTGAGTAGTTCTAGGGGATAATAAATTCCTTCTTATTCCATGATCTTCATAAAAAAAATTAACTATTGATCATCAAAGCTTGCACCCCTCCAACAGTCTTATGGGAAATTCAACGAGTGGGGGACAAATTGCATCTCACTGAATACCTCTAGGATTTTTATAGAAAGATGACTCTTCTTTTGCAGTTTTGAGATTAGGGAGAAAGGAAATGTAAATATAAAACATAAAAGGCAATGCACCAAAGATTTTACAACATTTCAAGCCCAACTTATTCCTATGATTGATATAAAGGACACAGAATGCCACAACCACACAAGAACAAAAATTACAAGAACTTTGTCTCCTAATACAACATAGCACAACAAAATAACGATTTTTAGAAAAATACAAAAATTCCAATGACATTGTTTGATTCTCCAAAACTTCTATTCCACTACACAAGCATAAAAACATATAAATCCACTATTTAAACTACCAAAATATAGCTTGCAAGACATAGTGTTTCATTCAAAATGATAATATAAAGAAAGAAAGCTTGAAAAAGGCCATACATGCACAGTCTCAATAAATTCCCCTTAATACTAGTTCGTACTTTAATTAAAACTGAACTTTGAAACAAAGGTCGGATGGCAATCCAACAATAGTTTAAAGCTTAATATATATAATTTTCCAAAATAAAGTAGTTCTATAACTTGCTTCTGAAAAATAGTTCTTAAAACCTTAAGAAACACTAAAAAGAAACACTTTTTTAACAAAGAAAATAGTTCCTCCTAGAAAAATCCTCTTTCTTGTGTTGTTTCCCCCCTTTTAGAGCTGCTAAAGAAAGAAAACACCATCTCAACCCAAAATTAATTATTGCCAAGTGTTGACAGTTGATAGCACACGATCTGATCATAGACCCTTGGTTAGGCCGCAAAAAAATATTTGCATTTACTCTTTAGCTACTGCATTAATATCCTCTAGATATTTTAGCAAAGATAGAAACCCAAATGCGATCAAATCCTAGGAACAACAACCTAGCAATAGACACAATTGATTGATCACATCACTATGAGGTATCGTCTCAAAAATTTCATCCCAAAAACTAGGAGAAGAAAAGAAAGGCCAGCCAGCTCAGATAAACTCCTCAATTACATATCTCTATCAGAGGTGCAGATAACTCATGACAAAGAGATAATGTGTCAGTAGAGTGGAAACTCAAGGGCTTGCAAATATAGCTCCCAAGAAAATGTCCGACAAACACATGTCCTGATCGCCTCAGAAGAGATAAGGTAAAAGTTATTTAACCACCATGTGAATATTGCACCAACTTTTATAATAATTTGTTATTTAATGTGAGTGCTTTTCGACACTAGAACATTTATGCAAACCAAAATAAAATGATTGGGGAAAAAAAAACCTTTACATTAACCTCATTTGAAGTAAACTCACCACCTCTATCAGATCTCAAACATTTTATTTTTAGATTCATTTCATTCTTAACCATAGGCTTAGATGCTTTAAGCTTGTCTAGAGATCCTAATTTTTCTTTGAGAAATGTAATGGGCCAAGAAATTCTAGAATAATCATTAATTAATAACATGAAATAACTATCACCACGCTACTTCTAGAAGATCCACATATATTTATATGCACTAACTCTAAAGGGAATGTGGTAGAATATTCCATTGTCTTGAATCTTGTGGGTATGTGCAGGATCATGATGGGCCAAAAAGTGGCGATATGATGGGTATGTGTAGGGTATGTGGTTGATGACCTTTTTTTACCCAAAATTGATGAAATGAAAAGGGTTTTTAAAGGAGATTCTCATATTATTTCCACCAATATAAATTATGCTTTACTTTGAATTCAATAAATAATTATTATTCAATTTCTCTTTGAATTAGCGACTAATTCTTATTGATAGGATGATTGAGAAAGCTTATCTATAGCTTTCAAATGGTATCACATATTTTGAATCCAAAACATACATCATTCTATACTTCACACTTAATTATAGGATTAAAAAATAAAATTCATGAAGTTTTGAACAAGTTAAGATTCGTCAAACATACAATTTTTTTATATTTTTTAAAAGTTGAAATAAAAATCATAATTAATTATTTACTTGAAAAAAAGTAAAAATAAGCGGCCCACATCACGATGGGATGTAAATCTCACCATATCTAAAATCTTATAAAAAAAATATTATCATTTTATTGTGGTTAGAGATTGGTTAGACCAACCCACCTACTTCTTATTTTTCCCTAAAATTTAGAGGTACTAGTTTATTGAAATTTCAAATTTTCATTGGTCAAATAGATTTTTAAAAAATAAACCTAGTAGTTTAGAGACTACATTCAATTTTCTACATATTCTATTGTTACATATTTTTGAAATAATATAGATAAATTATTCAAATTTTTATGTCAAGTTGCCTAACTCTGATTTTTTTTATTTTTTTGCCACTTAAGGGCCTTTTTTTCCATGATGATCCTGCACATACCCTTGTATTTGTTTTCTTTCCAACTTGGCATTCTTCGTAGATTGCATTGATAGGATTTGTAATTTTGGAAAATCTCTCATAGCCTCAATAGAACTTATCCTCACTAGGCTATCAAAATTGAAAAGACCCATTCTTCTATGCCATAGCTAACTTTCATTAGTTTGAGACATAAAGAACTTTGCACCACTACCTTTGAGTTGATGGACATTACCTTATATCCTTGTTCTCACAACAAGTAGAGTATTGGAGATTCCTTTTATGATTTCACAACCACCATTCTTAAATACAATATTATATCCTTTGCTAGAAAGTTGTCCTACACTTAGAAGATTATGTGAAAGACCCTTGACATAAAGAACATCATATGTATTATGCTTTCCATCAAACCTAATTGAAACTTTTCCACATATCTTTGTAGATGTATCATTACCAAAATCAATAAGACCACTATCATACTTTCAATGATCTTGTAATTCTTCTCCTCTCTAGCGTGAAAAGAAGTCAACATAGTTCCTTCAGTGTTATGACTTGTCTCTAGAGCACTTTCCTTCAGACATATTTCAAGATTAGTAAAGTTAGTTCAAACATTTAAATCCATAATCAATCATTCATCACTTCCTTCATTTGGATAATCTTATTCTTCATCATTAAATACACCATTTCCTTTTTCAACATAATAACTCTTTTTGAAAAATTTACCCTTATGATCCTTTTGTTTCTCATTAGTAACTTTGATTGGACATTTAGATGCATAATGACCTATCTTTCAACAATTGAAATATTTTAAAGGTATCTTACCTTTG
>VDFB02191773.1:0-20783 GCA_007258455.2 Sequoia sempervirens
TAGGCTTGAAGGATAGGTGTTAGGTATGATGAATAAGAAGTTTAGAAAAGTTTAAAGAATTGGAGGTGATATGTGGGAATGGTTTAGCAAGGAATCTACTTAAATAAGGGTGTTTTGTGGAGGCGGGGACAATGGAAAGAGAAATAACTAAGTTTTAATCTATCAATACAACTAAGTTTCCCTTATTTTATCTCTTTAGTTGGTCCAAGTGAACTAGTGATCAATAAGAATATTTTTGTCTAAAATGGGATCTAAACCCCTCATGAGTATTTCTAGTTAGGATGTAGGAATTCAATTATGTTTAGAGTTTATGAGAACTAAACCAACTTGTATCTTGGTGTTTTCCACCATATCATATTCACCTCTTTGTAGCCATTTAGTCATAGGGAGGGCATAAAAATACATTCCCACAATTTAACTTGAGATGAGGAGTCATTAGGAATATTACAATAAAGAAAAAATGAATAGGTATTCCTTGCATTAGTAGTAAGCACTAAGAACAATTGTTGTTGGGATCCACTCCTCAATAGATGATAAACTTAGCCAAGTATTGGGAAAGGTGGTTCAACCTTGTATCCTAATATTTTGATTTATTATTTTGTCCTCATATTAGGAAATGAGGCATCTCACTTTGTGTTGGTAGTTATTTTTCATTTGTTGAATGCTTCAAGGGAGGTTTCTAAGATGTTCTAAATGCATATAATATTATTATATAGCTTTATAATATGAAACCCTAGATTATTGTTGAAGATCATGGCAGCTTCAGGTGAATACCTTCCAGCCCAGTACACATGAAGATAATAATTAAATATAGCCATTGTCTATTTAATTTTTATATGCGTCTTAATGAAGATTCATTCCCTTTGATAAAAGATGCATTTAATAAAGAGATGCAAATTTAATAAATAGGCACGAATTTGAGGTGGCCGACTTATTAAAATTAGTAAAAGATATAATTCTTTTGAGGCCGACCTAATATTATTTGGAGTGACACGCCTCTTCATATTGTATATATATATATTCATTCGATTATTTCATTGTGACTCATTCATTAGAATTCAGTTCATATCACATACATGTGAGTTCAGTCCAAGTACAGATGGTGAAGTTATTGATTCAGATTGATTATTGTCAAGTGTGTGTTCTTCAAGGTGGAGCGATATATCTTGTGACTGTATCTTGTATCAGCAAAATATTGTTTTGTGTTGGCTATGTTGCATTCTTAGTTGATGCTCATATTCGGCCTTCAAATTGGCCTATTGTAAAAGGAAACTCTCCTTATTGAGATTCAATATATAAGTGTTATTTTGTGGTTGGGTTTTTCTCCCTCAAGAGGAGGGTTTTCCCAACGTATCTGCTGTGTTATTGTGTCTGATTTGAATTAATTTCTGTGCATACAATCTAATCATTAAAACTTACAATTATGACATATTCTTATGAAATTTAAGAGCATGACTATAGAATATTTACAGTAAAGTATTGATTGGTCAACATTATGAAAAATCATAAGAAATATTTTAAGAAATAGCAACTGTGTCAAGGAAAAAGATGTGGACATTTACAAGAAATTTTTTTTTAAGAAAAAGTGGGAGACCACTTATAATTTTATTTATATATAATATTTTACATATAGCTGGTTCAAGTGGACATACTGGCAAGAAAGAACCAGCAAGAAAACCCCTAGTTGCAGTTCGAGTAACAAATTTTACAAAATATCAAAAAGACCAGTGAGGTCCTAGTACAAATGACCAATTGTCTAATTACAACATATGTTACAAAAGAACATTGGTTGAATACATTAGTACATATGCACATTCTCTTATGCACCCAAAATACCCAAAAGAAGACATCATAATAGATATACCCATGACCCGAATACATAACACAGTGAAGATTACAAAACCTTACTAAACATAAGACTGATAAGCTAGGAAGCCACTTTCAAAAAGATGCAAATTTTCCACCAACATGCTGAAAGCCATTAACCGAGCTTTCTTTTGTTTCCACTCATTTACCTTTGTGTTGGCGATCATGCTCAAATGAAGGTTTTGATTTGTTTTAATATCAGGCACATAACGATAACATAATTTATTTTTGGATGAAGATGGAAGTTGCAAATCATGAATGCAAACATGAATTCTCAAGAAAGAAATGGCATGATATTTTCTTTTTAAATCATCAATCTCCTCCATGGAAATGGCAGATCTGTATCTATTTAGAACTTGGTAGAGATGTGAAGAAGTGTCATGCATTGTGGATAATAACATGCCTTGGAATATGTGAACATAGGTCTCTTCTTATGAAACAAAACCTTCTTTGAATAATTAACATTAGAAATTAATATAGTTTGGTGAGCATATTGTATAATCACACTAGAAACCAACAATGGAAGATTGAGAGTCTCAACTAAGAATTCCACCAAGTATAGATAACATTCATACTAGAAGCCAACAACAAAAGACCAAATTTCATAAATAAAGTTCATGTGTTATATATCATGCCTTTGAGGGGTCGACAAGTACCATGAGCCTTTTGAAATCCTTCTCCATCTAAATGCATCCATTCCAAGACCATTGGGAGGTGGGTATACAATATGAACCAAGTATTAATTTATAATGTTAATTATTGAAAGAAGGTATATAAATTTTTTGAGCATCTTAATTCTCATACAGAGTTACATCTTAGTCAATTTCTCTTGATGTATGAGTTCCATATATTTGTAAATTTTTCTTAATATAAAAACATATTTTATTTCATTAAAATTAACCTATCTATTCCATGTTACAAAGGATGCTCTTATTTTAAATTATAAGTATATAATTCAAAATTAATTAGTAATTTTCAAGATAGAGTACACATAATTTCTTTAGTTAAAATAAAATAATATTCTTATTTCCATGTGAGAGTTATGTAGAATGGTAGTTTGATGTCTCAAACATATTTCTTTCATATATACTAAATTTTTATCATTGTACATTATGAGTCTCAATTATATATCCAAGCACATCAAAAATTTATAAAGTGGAAAGAAAAATAATCACACATTTATCATATTTTTGTAAGGTGTTCGAAAAGACTAAAAGTTTCCCTAGAAAGAACTAATTAAGGAATAAAAAAATGGAAAGTGTCTACCTCATTGTATGTTGACCTTTCCCATATAAAAAGATCATGGAAATGCTAAATGAGTTGATATAAGAATTTTTAAGAATGAAGGCACAAAATTCATAACACTAATCCTAAAAGCAACAAGAAAGGCAATGAATAAAATCTTCCTAGTTATTTTGAAAGAAACTTTAAAGGTTCTAAATCCCCTTCACACCCCTTTCTAGATGAAGATAAAATAAATAAGTTACCAAATATTTCTTAGAGTTTAAGGTGGTGATTTTAATATGATTTGAGAATAAATAAGATAAATTAGATGAAATCAAGTTTTGTTGTAAAGGTGATAAATTTTGGGGGAATAAGATGAAAATAATTTTGAACCTAGTTGACTCATTAAATGGCAATAAGATAGATTTTAAAGGGGCTTTATTTAAAATATGTAATAGTTAGATATGTACTAATACATTATATTCTCTATTAGATAGTTATTTCTTCCATAAAAACTTCTTACAATCTTATAATTGTTTAATAATAGTGATGTGTGCATCCCTAGACACTCTTTGATAACCACACTATTAATGTTTCTATTTTTACTAGAGGATACTCTAATTGAAAAGCATGTAAAGAGGAAGGGTTAGTTAACCTTGATATTAATGCAATGAAAGGTGGGATTATCTTGATGGTATCAAAGTTATCTTAAAGATATATTGAAGGTTTTTCTTCTATGCTTGAACACATTTAGTGAAATATAATGAATATGTACATTATCCTAGAAAAATACGTATAGCATTAAGGATAAAATTTAGACTTTAAGTTGAAAGAAAATGTCAAATATTTAGAATAAAAATGGTGGGGATGGAATACAAGCTTCAAGAATCTCCTTGTAATAATTAATTGCAATAATAAATTATTAAAACTAAACACAAATGGATATGTCACCAATAATTTTTAGATAAAATGACTAAAATTAGAGCCAAGATATCTTAGTTCAAGTATCATGATAAAGGTATCAAATTCTTATTCAATGTAAACATAGCCGAGTTTGATAGATAAAAAGTTGGCCCCATTAATACTAGGGGAGCATTGTCTAATGAGATTAAGTTGACACTATTCAATTTTTAGAAGTTAGAACCCTAAAATTTATATGAGGCTTGTAAAATAGAACATTATTAGGAAGAGTAGGAGAGGAGAAATGAACCCATAATAATTATACTTATACAAATAAAAATAATAATAATGTTTAACCATTTCAAAATGTTAAATTTGTTTCACTATGGTGATCAATAGCTAATTTGTACAAGGAGGCCACAATTTATAGGGAAATGAAGACTACATAAGAGGAGAATTTATAACATAGTAGCTTGGTTGTAGTTGTTTCTTTAGCATTAACTATTTTCTCTTTTTTATTTTGTTGTTGAATATTTTATTTGATCTCTTAAAACTTATCAATGGTGCTTGATCTTCATAATGATTATTTTCTTATTTTTCAATTATTATCATCTTAGAAGGAATACCATTTCAATTTAGAGCAGGGAGAAATGTATTTTTCTTTTAAAGTATTTAAAATATTATATTTATTTGATGGTTCCTTCTTAACCTCTTCCACTCCTTGGAAAAAAATATCCAACCACTTGAATCTCCTTATATTAATCAATTTAATTCTATGATTTATGTATGTGTTTTTAGTGATTTACTCTTTATCCTTTCAATTTATTCATGATATACTTTAATATGGTTATAACAAGTATATAATAGTTTTTCATAATTGGATATTCCTTAAGAAACTCTTTAAACATGAAATTATTTGATGAGGGAAGATATAAATTAAGGTTATTCTTTCTTACTTACCTCATGCTCTTCCATTTTTTTTTTCCATAAATATCTCAAATCAAATTGGATTTTGCAAAGAGGATAGCTATATTTTAAATATTTGCTCTTAGTCAAAGTCATTTTATTTCTTTGTACAAGGGTATGTGTGGGATCATCATGGAAAAAATAGGGAGGCCTTAAGTGGCAAAAAATTTAGAAAAATCGAGTTATGCAACTTGACATAAAACTTGAATAAAGTTATCTATTTTATTTCAAAAATATGCAAGAATAGAATCTTATCAAATTGAATGTAGTTTCTAAACTACTAGGTTTGTTTAAAAATAAACTATTTGGTGAAAATTTGAAATTTCAATGCGATTATTTAAATTTTAGGGAAAAATAAAAGTCTATCGACAACCTAACCACAATAAAATGATAATATTTTTTATATGATTTTAAATATACATAGGAGGCCTCATGCTGAGCATGATCTATAGTTTTTGTAATTTTTTCAAGCAAATAATTAATTATGAATTTTTATCACAACTTTTTTAAAAATATAAAAACTCATATGTCTAACCACCTTAACTTTGGTCAAAACTTCATGAAATTCAATTTTTCTATTTTTTTTTTAATCTATATTATGTGAAACATAGAATCACGATGCATGTTTTGGATTCCAAAGGTTTGTGTAGATGGCTCCGATCCAAAACTGCATCGATGAGACTTGGATTTAATTTTAATAGAAAATGAATAATAATTACTTATTAAATTGAAATTAAAGCATAATTTATATAGATGGAAAGATGAGAATCTCCTTTAAAAACCCTTTTCGTTTCATCAATTTTGGGTAAAAAAATAGCCTTCAGCCACGTACCCATCATATTGCCACTTTTTGGACCATCATGATCTTGCACATACATAAAATTTAAAATTGATTTATGTAATTTAATTTTTAATATTTTTAACATAGATATATGAAGAATAGTTTTAAATATATATATATATATATATATATAGTAAAGTGGACATATTTTTATATTTTCCTAATACTAGAAAATTTAATAATACCTTCATTCCTTCTAATCTTAATAGAACTATTATACATTTCATTCAAACAATCTAGTCTCTTTCCTCTAAATTTATTCTTCAATTCATACATTTAGTTCACCAACCATTTTTGGAGTAATGTCATAAGACTCAAAGGAAAAATATGAAGAATTTTATCCAAGTTTCCATTATATGCACCCTAAACTTTATACCATGAAATGTTTGATATAATTTGTCAAATAAATTTGTTAATGAACTATTTGATATAATGCCTCAAATAAATTTCCAATGGTGTTTTGATATAATGCCTCAAATAAATTTGTTAATGAGCTGTTTGATATAGGGTGCATACAATGGAAACACTATTTCTATCATACTCCATCAAAAATTACCATGAACTGTTTGATATAATGCCTCAAATAAATTTGTTAATGAATTGTTTGATATAGGGTGCATATAATGGAAACACTATTTCTATCATACTCCATCAAAATTACCATGAACTTTTTGATATAATGCCTCAAATAAATTTGTTAATGAACTGTTTGATATAATGCCTTAAATAAATTAGAGGTGCCCTAGTAGAAATGTATGCAAAATGTGGAAGGCATAGACAGGGCATGTTAATTTTTTCAATAGAGTATAAATGTATCATCGAGAAATAGTGTATGTTGAAAAGGCTTTAGAAACTTTCAAACAAATGTAGTTTCCATTCAACAAATTTGAAAAATTTCGCATTTAGGGTTTCAAAATTTAACAAACAAATGCATTTTGAACTCTATTAAATTGGAATTTGACAAACCTAGTGCTTGATATGCAAGTTGGGTTGATGAACTTTGGAAAGATGAAGTTGAGTTTACGTTCGCCGCAGAGATGAATTCGTCGTTGTTTATAGATCATGTTCGGTTTGCCACACTCACAAGCATAGGGAAAGCAACTGATAAAAGGCGAAAATGATAGTGGCATTCATGTTTTTTTTTGTTTTTTTTAAGGGGTTCGGTTGAACCCATGTTTGACTGAACCCCTTAAAATATTATTTTTTTATATAGGGTTTGGGGGTTCGATCAAACCAGTGGTTCAATCAAACATATATGTTTGGTCAAACATATAATGTGGTTCGACCGAACCATTGAGTTCAATCGAACCTGTCGACTATGGTAAAAGGAAAAAAAAAAATTCCTTCCTCATAAACTTTGTAAACCACTATTGTGGTTTCACCCAATGAAGATATTAGGTGTTGGGAGTAACATAGGTAGATTAGTTGAAGGGATACTAGGAGTTGGAAGTAATGGTGGAAAAGTGGATGGTGGAAGGTATATGGTCACATGCTTTTTCCATTTGTAGGATGATGGAGGAAGGATGGAAACATATGTTTTAGGTGTGTGATAGGATTTGTGATGGAAATTGGACTTAGGAGGCATGGAGGAAGTACCAACATCTTGAGATTTGTGTCCTTGGGGTGTATATCCAAGGGCCATAAGAGCATGGAGGGACTTTGACATGGATAGGATCCAAAATACCTTGTTCATGAAGGTCTAAACCTTTACCTTTGTGTTTCATGTTTTTGAGTATGTAATGGACAATGAGAATAGGTGTAGGAGGAACACTAGACACGGGTTCCTTATTGGATGGAGAAAATGAAGTAATGGAAGATAATGGTTGTTGTTGTTCTAAGGAGGAACATTCATGAATGAGAGTGGAACTTAGACCAATAGGATATGATGGAGGACTTGCAATGGATTCAATAGTGGGTGATGGAGGATCATTAGGATCTTGATTAGCATTGTGTTCACCTAGATCCAAGGTATTTGTTTGATCTTCTATGTATGCTTGGGAGGCATATGTCTCATCCAGGGAAGTGGATGTTGATGAATCATGGATAGGAATAGCTAGGGGGTGGATAGGAGCAATGGAGGTTTCTTTCTCATGGATAGGTCAAGTGATATGATCTTGACCTTGGAATACATAAAGTTGGCTAAGAGGATCATCATGGCCTTCTTGATCATAGGTAATATCATAGAGGGGATATTGATCATAAATAGGATCAAGTATGCTATGAGTGGGATAATTAGATGGGCCTAGATCTTGATTAGAATGAGAGGTTAATGTTTCCTCATGCTTAGGATAATTCTCTTGACATAACTCTTAGCTTTATTGAATGGACTCAACATGTTCTAGATGCTCAACAACATGGAGACATGATGGAGGTTGAATTAGGCTCAATGAGGAAGACTCTTGAATAGGATCAGGGGGAGACTACATGATGGGATTGTCAGAATGGGCATGATGCTTGAAGATTCTTTGGTAGGTTCAAACATATGAGTTGGATGAATGGTGATGTTTGATTCCTTGCTATTAGCCCTTGGGTCACATCGATTGTATGTGGATGGGTGGATTTAGGTAATGCCATAGGTTTACTTTTGAAATTTTTGAATTTAGGGAATATATTTTATGGAGGTTTAGATGATGGTGTGGGTAATGAAGGTTTTGATGGGTTGGAAGATGGAGAGGAAAATGGATTAGGACTAGGACATGGTGTCTTAGGGATAGGAATTTGGTTGGATGATGGTTTTGGAAGCAGAATTATTGTGCGACGGGGGGTGAATCATAGTAATGTATAAATTACAAATTTTATGACTTGAGATGTAGATTTTAACTTGTTGATCTTGAACAAATGAGTGACTTATATACGGAATATGAATACTAAGTTTTGAAAGATTGTTTTCCAATGACTTAACCAAACATGACATAAATTCTTAACAACTCATATCAAAGTATGATATACATTGTTCACATAATGATGAATGAACAACCTTTTAATGCTTTCTTTTACACAAGACACCAAACTTACTAATGATAGAATTTAACATTCATAAATTTTACATGAACAATTAAACTTTGAACTTTTAGACAACTTGGCACTATGATAATATATTAGAGCATTGCATGAACCACTTTGAAAAATGATAGAATAAAAACTTAAGAAATTTAAGTAAAAATCACTCAAAATAGAAACACAAAACTTTTACAAGTGGAAAACCCTCTTAGGGTAGAAAAATCACTCCAAAATGCCTTACAGGCTTAATTCCAAATTGATTACAAAATTTTTTAGAGCACCAACTCCACCAAAATTTTGAAGCACCAACTTCAGTAGGAGTACCAACTCCTTTACAAAATTTCTCAAAAACCATGCAAACTATCGAGACCTTATAACTGCATTATTTTTGCAATTACAAAATCTCAACAAAGTACATATAAAAGATATCCAATAATTCCCATTATAATATATACTGAATATGATAGTACCAAGATAATTTCACTAAAATATGAAATCTCTGTAATTAAGATCATATAGATATAAAGCCTTTAAACCCACTTTTCACCCTTTTCAAATAGAAATGATATCACTTTAACAACAACATTATGTTTTGCATTAAAAAACCCTCATTCTCAACAATACAAATTTTTCATCTCAGAGAAATGGCTTATAGCCACATATTAATACAATATGAAGAAAAATTGAAACCTTCGTTGAGAAAATAAACCCTCGAAGCAAACCCTCAAGTTAGGGTTTGAGTTACAAATGCTAAAAATGTACAATTGAAACAATAGAACATCATTTTCCTTTCTCTGTTAAAAGAAATCAACAACTATAAATTGTCATTCTTTTTCTTTTTGAAAAGTGAAACCAAAATATGAAAGTAAAAAATATTTCATTTCTCACTGCCTTAACAAACTGTAAAATTCATTTCCTTTCAAGTAAATGAATCTTCGATAATATCTTATTCAAAGAGCAGAGGATAAACCCTTTTTTTTTCTTTCAAATACTCTTATTCACCTTCAAAAACACAAGGAAAATTTTAGATATTACCTCTCATGGTAGTTTGAAGCAACTGATAGAATCCCATAAGATCTTTGTTTGATTTACCTCCACTTCCAGCTCAAGTGAATTCCACAAACAAATTCCCCATAACACATAGCTCATCATACCTCAAGCTCATACCAAGATTCTACTAAGAACTCACATAAAAACTATAACTGTATTTGCAATGGTGGCTAGGGTTCAGCATTGCAATTTGAGATAAAAAGCTTTTCCCTATTATCCTTTACCATTGAGCAATTTAAAAAAATGTATAATCATTTGGAGTTTGAATCAAAACATAATGACTATGTTTTTTTAAGTCCAATATACCCATTATACTATTGTTTCCAAGTCAACCTATTCACATATCATTATGTGAACCACATGAGTCACGAATACCATAGTCATTATTTTCCCTCGACTATCCAAGACAAAAATAATCCATACTTTATGATTAGGCTAACACAAAATAGTGTCACTACTATCAACTATCCAAGTTTAGTCAAGACCAACTTATGACTGAAGTCAAAATAAATGAAACTCAAAGATCAAACAAATAAAGTGTAGGCCAATGACTATGTGTAACATGGTTGATATACAAAGTGAAGTTCGACCATACTTGTTTGGCATACACAATGACTTGTAAAAATAACAAAGACAATACGAATAAGATTCCAAAGTGAAAACCAATAGCCATTTAAATGGCTTATATTTTAATCATCAAAAAATTGATGTGTATAAATCTTTAACCATAAGTGCTTGAAGTTTGATTCATGTGTCTACATTTACCAATTGAAACAATAGGAGCCTGATCTCCTTTATAAAGTATATCTTGGCTATGTGAAATATTTCAATACCAAGTGAAACCAATTGTGAAGCCAAGTAAACTAATATAATACAAGTGATAAAATATTCCCTTGGTGAAAGATACACAAAAGAATCAAGTTCTAATATAAACTATTGATACCATTTTATACCATGAAGATAAAAATATGCCAAGACAATATAGATTCCAAACCAAGATCAACTTGGTAAACATAAACTAAAACCATATTTCCACAAGCATTACCTTTATGAACCTGATATTCACAACTATGATGCTATCCTATACCTTGCAACTAGTATGATTTATGATTCCATTAATCAAATGATATCTCAATGAAAATGATTCTACCAGTATGAGTATGTCACAATGACTTGTAAACATGTTGAATATGCCTATGGCTATCATGAAAGTAAGACACATATCTGAAGCTTATGCTTGTCATGCCATAAAGAACACCATGTCAAATGTTAGTACCATCAAGTAAAGAACTCAAACTGAAAGAGCATGCCATGAACTAGGAGTATCACCATATGATCCAATAGTAAAAATTAAGAGCCATTATATCATTAAAATCTTGAATCACCATAAACATGAATACCAAAGAGCATGCCAATGGATTTTGTCATCAAGGACAACCAAAGACAATTGAGAAGTCAACAAATGGTATGATAAAGTTATAGGGTGAATGAACTAGATTGGTGTTCCCCTTTTCAAATGGAACATGAGAATTGAAAGGATCTCTATTTTGTTGCCAAGGTGAACATGGGCTCCTATGTTGTTGTTGTGATATGGGTGGATATGTTGATGTGGCATTTACATGATAGGTAGGTGGGTTTGGTTGGCATGGTGATGAAGATGAAACATAGGATTGTGGTTGAATGTGTTGAGGTTGTAATGGTGTTTAGAGTTGTTGTGGTATGATTTGTTGTTGTGATAATGATGGAGGGGTTGCATAGGATAATGATTGTTGAGAGGTGGATTGATATGGATAAAGGTTGACACTAGAAGAGGTGTGATAGGTTGATGAAATGGTAAAATGATATGTGGATGGATGAGGTTGATATGATGATATAGGTGACACATATGATTGATGTGAAATTTTTTGATGTGGTGATTGGACTTGATGTTGTGCTTGTTGGATTTGATGTGGTGATTGGAAAAGTGGCCATGAGGTATTGGGTTTGTGCTATGAGTTGTTGCATTTGAGGTGATTGGTTTTTTTGAATTTTTTGTATCATGTCATGGATTCCTTGAATGATTTGTTGGTATAAAGGTGATTGGATTGTTTGAGCTATGTGAATTATGTGAATAAGCTTTTGTGCTATGTCTTCTAATGTTGTCATGGTGTAAAATGATGTTGATTGGATTAAAGAGATGATGATGATTAGGATATGATGCAAAATGACAAGATTAGATGATTTGGATGATGTGACAAGTGTTTATTAGAAGTTTGACTTGGGCAATATCAAACATAAGATTTCACATGTAAATGCATGAACACACACACCAAACATAATGATAACTTTATCTTTCAAGATTAAATGTTATGATTAAGAAAACTATTGAATACACAACAACAAGTCTAATGGTAGTCAAGTGGGTATGTCCAATTAGGTCTTGAGCTAGGATGCACAAGGTTGACTAAGGATGATTTGAAATCAAGATCTAGCCACACAACTAAGAGAAAGTGGTAACCCACCCTTCTCCTTCACTTCAAAAAGGTATAAAGTTCTATGGGGCTTAGCCAAGAGTGACAAGATTTCAACTCCCAAAGGAGCATGTCTTTCAATTAACACTCGATTAAGTCATCCCTTGGAGGGGTGTGTTCTCCAAGCAAGCCTCTAGAAGAAGGGTATGACAAAGGTGAGCCAAGTGAGGTGTTTTGGAGGACACACACACTTGATTCACACTCACAGTTGTTAATTTCCCTTTAGAAATGAAATGTGTAATAAAAAAATGGAAGCACTTGCTCTTTTTAACCCAAATTCAAAATGTGTGATGGAAGACAATGGTTCTTTTTAAGCCCAATTTCAAAGTGTGATTGCAAACAAGATCATTTTAAAGCCCAAAATTGAAGTGTGTTGACAAGCAATGATTAGAGATGAAAGATGGAATGTGTGCACCTAGACTTTCTTTAACTCCAAATTTGTGTCCACTTGATCCAATTTGTCATTTGAAGTGTTTATTTTTCTGTGCATTCACAAAACCAACAACAAAGTGAAAACCCTAACAAGATAATTGATCACTAATATTAGAGGGTTAAGCTAGTCAAGAAAAATCTAATTTTTGGAAAAAAAATTTGCATCAAAAATAAAAATATAGAGAACAAAATCTTAACTGAAATTTCAAGAGCTTTCCAAAAATATAAAGAAATCCAAAAAAATTGTTATTTTCACCCAGTATTTATTTTTTTATGAAAAATCATAAACAGATTATAAAAAATTCAGAAGAAGTCAAAAAATTCTATTTTTTGGACTGAAGGTGCCTGACATTATCCCAAATCTATAGAAATTGTTTTGGGAAAAGATATGTAACTATTTGAATATTATGGTCAAATCTTTGAAAACTAGGGTTTTGCCCCAAAATGAGGCAAAACTTGCAACAAAAAGCTAAAAAACCTGCAACAAAAAGGATCCAACTCCAAAATTTCTCAAAATTTATCAAAGCAATGAGCTAAAAATTAGGAAAAACCTATGAAAATATTATCAGGAAAAACCTATCAAAACATTGAGCTAAAATTTCTCAAAATTTATCAAAACATTGAGCTAAAAATCAGGAAAAATTTCTCAACATTGAGCTAAAAATCTTTGAAAACTAGGGTTTTTCCCCAAAATGAGGCAAAACCTGCAACAAAAAGCTGAAAAACTTGCAACAAAAAGGATCCAACTCCAAAATTTCTCAAAATTTATCAAAACATTGAGCTAAAAATTAGTTAGGGGTTTCAAGTCGGGTTCACCAAAATGTATATGAAAAATTTGGAATAAAAAAAATGATAAAACTATAAAATGCATTACTTAATCCAAATCTTCAATACCTCAAATAGACACAATGATGGATGAATTATTCGATTGATTTGATATGTTGGTTGGTAAATTCAACATCGTAACATTGATATGGAGATGATAGATGAATGATGATAGATAGAAATGGATGATTCAAGAATAATTTTGGCAACACAAGGATACTTGAAGAATCAACCCTCTAAATGGATTATGAGAGGGTTGATTTATAGAAAAGGTATGATTTGGATTGATGGTTTAGATTGGATGTCAATAAGATGTCTTAATCAGTAGCCAAGATTGAAAGTTGTAGTATGAAACAGGGTTAGGGAAAAATTAGGGCAATGATAAGGATTAATGGTTCAGATTGAATTATAAGATAATTCAATCAAGGTCTAAGAATAAATGAGATGCCAAGAGATAAGATTTTATGTGGAAGATAAGATTGGCATGGATAAAGAGGTGATAAGAGAAATTAAATAATAAAAATTATTTAATTTAGGTGGTCAATGAATAATTAAATAATAAGGATATTATTTAATTATAGGGGAATGTGACAAAAGGAATCATTTTGAATTAAATAAAAATTTAATTCAAAATTCAAGAGAGTGGAGGCAATTAAATAAGTAAAATTTATTTAATTTATGAGAGAAAAGGTTGATGAATAATTAAATAATTAAAACAATTATTTAATTATAGTGGAAAGTGGACAAAAATTAAATAAATAAGAACTTATTTAATTTTAGAAAGAAGGGGACTTAATTAGTGATGTAATTAAATAAAAAAAAATTAGTTAATTAATTAGGAAGATATAAATATAGAAGTGAATTAATTAAATAATTAAAATTATTTAATTAATAGAAGACTTATGACTTTGGAAACTAATTATTAAAGACAAAAGGGGAAATGATGGAAAATTTAGAAGTCATAGGCCTAGGACAATTTTTATTGTAGACCTACAACTTGATAATGGCATTTCATGTTAAAGCTTGCCTAATGCTGATGCATAAAAGCTAAATTTGGGGCATCATTATTTCCTATCCATCCACAACTAGACTTGATATGTCCCTAAAGGAAAGGCTCATAATACTTTGGATGAGTAAGATATATATTGTAAAAGCTGGCCTAATACAATCTAAGATGTTAGTGATACAGTAAACCCAAATTTAGGACTTCATTACTTTCTACTAGGTTTTTTACAAAAATATGTTGATTCCACATTTAGCTAGAAATTTGACAACCAATAGAGGTGTCTTGACTGTGAAGTACTATTTTTAATATGTTGATGCTATAGAATTGTTCGGGTTTGGGTTAGAAAGGTGAAAATCAACAATGGTCTTGACTACATGGTATTATTGCTCTATAATTTAAGATTTTGTGGTAAGTTTGTCAATTGTAAAATCAGACACAATGCAGAAGATATCAACACCACAACTATCCCTGAGAATGCCCCCGAAGGCAAGGCTAACCTAATCCCTTGATTCTTTTGGGGAGTAAGATATTTCTCATTAAAGGTGACCTAATCCCTTCCTTAGATCTAAATCCAAGGAGTATGGTGATGCATGTTTGTGGTTAAAATAGGAAATTATTTTTACTAAGTATGCTCAACTACTATTTTATTGATAGCTTGTGTAAAAGGGACATTGTGATTTTGAGTGGGTGCTTTACAAAAATAAACCTATTCTATAGATGTGCTACAATTTAGATTAGAAGGATGAAAATTTCTACAAAGGTATTAGGGTTTAGGATTTGTAGGAGGGTAAAAATTTAAATCTAATAAAATTTTAAACATTCTTGAGGTTAAAATGACTCTAAAAAATAGATCTAAAAATATGAAGGTATTCACTTACATTGGAATATAAAGTACATCAAAAAATGAATATAGTATGTGTTACTAGATTAGTATAGTGTAATAAGGAAATATGCTCAATATTATTTTAAGATAAAATAAGAGAGAGTGGTGTATGTAAAGTTTCCTCTTACCATTTGCTCCAAAGAATTCTTTAGAATGATTTGAACTAGAGCTAAATTTGCAAAAAATGCAGGTGACCAATTTATCTAGGATCCAGTTAAAATGATTGATTGCAAATTCTTGCAACCTTTATCATCTTAGGGTTTTTATGATAAGATTTCATATCAATATCCCACTTTTCCATTAGATGGAGAGAAAGCACCAATTCATCTAGGATCTAGTTAAGATGACTGATTGTAGAATTATTGCAACCTTTTATCATCTTAGGGCTTTTATGATCAGATTTCATATCAATATCCTACTTTTCTATTAGATGGAGAGAGAGAAATAGATATCAGTTCCTATGTATTCAATAACAAAAGTCACATTTAACATTTAGTCCTTTTTATACCCTATGAAATGGTTTTTCCCTTTTCTAATTAAATAAATATTGATCTTATTAAATAATAATGGTGTAGTAAATATCTAAAATTTAATAGTACAACTCTTGAATAGGCAAGTCTTCAAAATTTAGGGTTCATAAAATTTATTAGTGGGTACAACTTCTTGCTGGAGGATTCTAGAAGCAATTGCAATTTCCGTATTTAAGTGCCATGAAATCCCATAATTTTAGTGGCTACCACGTGTAGATAGAGGATTCCTAGAAGCAATCTTCACATGACCCATAATTAATATGATAAAAGTAAGCAATCTTCACATGACCCATAATTAATATGATAAAAGAAATCTTTTAGTATTTAAATTTTATTAAACCTACATGTGTTATACAATTACAAATTCTTGTTGGAGGATTCTAGAAGCAAGTTTTGTATTTAAGGGACATGCAATCCCAAAATTTTAGTGGCTAGAAAACGTAAATAACATATTTTTAGAAGCAATCTTCACATGACCCATATTTAATATGATAAAAGTAATATTTTAGGATTTAAATTTTATTACACCTATTGTGAAACTTAAATTTGCAATGCTTCAAACAATGACCACAATTTTCTTAGTTAGTCAATTTAGAATAAGAAAACCTAAGATTCCTATGAAATACTTAACCATGCTAAGATATATAAACTCAATAGAACAAAAACAACTAATTGAAAGCATATGAAAACATTATCAAACCCCTATCTCATAGTGGATTGGTGCTTCTTTGATGTGGAAAGAAGTCCTTTCCCAATCCTTGATAAGCTTCTCGATGAAATGATGAAAAAGATGCAAGATGATGACCAAGATGAATTGCAAGATGAATGTGTATCAAGTTGCCTAAGATTGTGGAGTTGTTGAGGATTAAATCAATAGAGAGGGTCTCTATTTATAGAATATAATGATAGAAGAATGCAAGATAGGAGGAATGTGGGACAAAAGATAGTCCAATGGCATTGTGCCACTTGTCAGCTTTCCAATGGAGGGAGGTTAAGCACATTTTGACCAATGTGCAAGTTTGAATTTTAAATTTGATGAAGTGACATGTTTAGGGGGGATGAAAGATGAGTTAAATGTCAAGTTTGACTTGTGTAAGAGACATGTAAGAGATCTTAAATGCCTTGTTGGATGGACAAGTCACAAATTGGGAGAATATTCCCTCAAAGATACCGTTTTCAATGAAAATGAGGAATTAATAAATCAATTAAATTGATTTATGTGCACAAGTTGCAAAATCTAAAGAAAAGGGGATTAGGATTAACATTAATCATGGTTGGATTAATTAAGATGAAGACTAGATGATTTTGACTTTTTGACTTAGATACTTGGATTTATTTAAATCAAATGGGAGGAAATTGATGCATTAGTAATTTAATTAAATAAATTTGATTTATTTAATTGAGTGAGGAACATTTGAAGATAATTAAATAAAATTGATTTATTTAATTTAAGGAGTATGATAAAGGGATGCTTAAGGATGACATGGAATTAGTGAATATGGATTAGATGCATGATGTCAATTTTCCATGTCTACACCTATAGGTGTTATACAATAACATCAAAGAATCTCTTGTGATTACCTATTTAAATAAAAATCAAAACATAAGGAACAAATATTTAAAAAATAATAAATATATTAAATAATTGTAACTTAAAGAAACTCTTAAATAACTAAAATAATTGTAGACAACTCTTAAATAAACAAAATAACTCATTAAATAAATGAATTAAAATAAATATTTTTAAATAGATATATTTAAGATAATATATTTATAAATCTATATATATATAAATATATTATTTTAAATATATTTATGTAGAAAATATTTCTTTTTATTTATTTATTTATATAATCCTTATAGATTAGAAGAGATAATAGAAATGTATTTTAATATAAAATAAAATAACTGTATAAAAAATTAAATATTTTTTTTTCAATAAACTGGGTCTAAAGGTTCAAACCATAGTATATAAAATAAGGGCTAGGTTTATTAAATAGCTAAATAGCTAAATGATAACTAAAAATAAACATTCTATAAAATATACAATACAATCATAAAGAGGGATGAAAAGAAACCAAATATATTGAACATTAATTTTTTTAAAAAGATAAAATAATTATTTCATAAATATTAGTAAATATAACACAATAATTCTTAAATCTAGTTGTAAAGTAAAAATAATTCATAGATAATCAATGCAAGTCTTTAAATAAATAAACATTAAAGTTTTTACATTCAGGAGGAATAAATTATATTAAAAAATTACATAGAGGATGAATAAATTATATGATAATGTGTGGATTAGATTAGAAGAAAGGAATACAAATATACTTCAATGTAAAATAAAATAAAATAAATTACTCTCTAGTCTTTATTCTATGGTTAGGGTTTATCAAAATTATGTGTAGGGTTTTTCTTCTATGCTCTTATCGCATGCCATCTTCTCATTTCATTTCCCACATATTTCACATCACAATTCGATTCTCCATCGCTTAATCCCTTAATGTGATGTGTTATAGTTTCAAATCTTTATAGATAATGGACACGTGTCAACATTCTTTTTGATCGTGACATCCATTCATGTTGCTTCTTCAGAGCGTATTTTATACATGAGTTGATCATGTTGAAAATTTTCCATGTGCAAATAGTAAGATAGAAACACATGGTCAAATATGAACTCATCATGCATGCCTAAGGCATCACAATTTGATGTTAAAAATATAAAATGTAAAATGCAATGTGTGATAAGGAGGTATAAGGAATTATATGCACTAAGAGGACATGTGTCTATCTTGCAATGCATCACAAGGGTTGTATGCATCATAGTTTATGTTTATCTATAAAGGGAAGAAGGTGTGTTATGGATTGAGTGCTCTATATTGTGAAATGTGGTTGCTTCTTAATGCAATGCACAACCACAATGATCACTGTTTCATGTTGAGGGTTAGAAAGTGAAAATACGATGTGCGGTTAGAGAGAAACATGAATCGGAATCCAAAATAGAATATTCTATGATAGGAGTGTAGGATAGGTCATCACAAAGTTTCAATACATCACACTTTATACTAAAGGGGCACAATGATAAAATTCAATGTGCACTGCAGTATAGAGGGGAGATATAAGGGTGACATTTTAGCATATGATTTCATCGTAGGGATGCAAGTCGCTATAGTTTAGTCTGCAAAATAGAAGAGGGTGGCTGTAAATTTCAAAAGCAGTTGAGTATGCATGGCACTTTAGGGCCACAGTGCATGATCTCTATACATTACCACCATTTATAATCTTATAGACATGTGGCCCCTAGTGTTTTTTCCATGTATCACCTTATAAGAGAAAAATTCCACCTAAATGCATGAATTGAATCGATTGTGTAGATATGAATAAGAATTAATCATTTACCCCTCTTAAAAAAGAATTAATCATATTAGAGACAATAAATTATAGGAATCAAGAAGATGTTATTTAAATGTTAACATTTGGTTGTGAACTAAAGTTAAATTCTCACACATATTAACTATTGAAAGTAGTGCATCTACTATGATTAAGGTAATGAAACATGTAACAATGAGAACCTAAGAACTAAGAAAGAAGTAGGATATGACCAACTATGGGGAACATGGACCATAATGGGTGAAGCATAGGTAGTAGACAAAAAAATAATACTACTTGGGTTGGTTGTGTTTTCTACATTGAGATAGATAATTATCAATGGGTGGATACAAGTGAAAGGAAATTAACATATGGTTCAAGGTACAACTTATATCAATCATTAAAAGTCAACTTAAATTATAAAATTTATAAGATAAGGGACTTTTTAGGTAGATACTTATAAATTAAGACATGAATAATTTATAAATTTCAAAAATAGAATTTGTGAATGGATACCTAGGGTTCAAACTATTGGAAGATGAATTAGTCTAAGAGGGGTGGGGGGTGAATCAGAGTAATGTAAAATTTTAAAATTTAAACCTTGACATTCAAAATAAAAGAAGACCTTGAGTCAAACACCACTTTTCTTCAATGTGATCTTTTAACAAAACAAATTTGAAACTGAACTTAACAAGGAATCTATATGATTGTAACTTTATCAAGAACAATTCATTGAACACATTAACTATGTGTTTGAATTGTTCGATTATACTGCAATGATTGAACTAACTAATCATATAGTATTGAGTATCAACAAGAGAATGATATAAAATATGAACATCCACATTTGCGAATTCTTTTAGATAGATTGAAACAATGCAAAATGTATCAAAGCATTGCATGAACCACTTTGAAAAATGACAAAATGAAAACTTAAGCAAGATAAGCCCAAACCACACAAAAGAAACAAGAACTTTGTTAGTGGAAAAACCTCTGGGTAGAAAAACCACTCCAAAATTCACTTATGGAAGCAGTTCAAAAGCTAATTACATTATTTTTCAAGCACCAACTCTTCAGGTTCAAGAGCACCAACTAGCTTTGAAATTGAAGCACCAACCCGGTGGGAGCATAACTCCTTTAAAAGTTTCTAATAACCTGACTATTGGGACCTTATAGCGCATTATTTTTTGCAACAATTACAATAGATTACATCTAAAATATATACAATACTACCCATTATAATTTTTATTGAATATAATAGTATCAAGATAATCACACTGAAATTCTGAATGCTATCTCTATTTTTGAACCAGAGAAATCAAACAATTTAAGCTCTCATCTATCTCTTTTGAATACAAGAATATTTTTGTTAGAAACC
>VDFB02191774.1:0-21304 GCA_007258455.2 Sequoia sempervirens
AACCTATACGCTTATGCATTCACATCATTTTCAGCATCACAGCGATATTATCATCTTAGCATAGCCTTGCATTTAGCATAGTGTGCATTTTCAAATCTCGTTCTTCAGCTGTTCATTTTGTTGAGCTTGATATGCTAATCTGAGAGCCATTGGAAACAACAAAACACTAGAGTTAGAGAGAGATAAGACAATTTCGGGGAAGTTGCAGTAACATATTGCTTATTATGTTTTCCTTTTCGGTTTTTTTGATTTAATGTCTTATTGATATGTGTTTGAATTCATTTATAATTGATCCAATTTTCATACACACATAAAATGGCGCCCACCGTGGGGCTTGAACCCACGATTTTAACATTCTCTGCAAGTTTTTTTTACAGTTTCCACGTTCTGGAGTTAGCTTTTAGAAAAATTTGGTGTTTAAGTGCATTCGACATTTTCTGCGGTGCATACAGGGTTTTTGACTCTTTTGTTTTGCAGGATTATGTAGCGCATATAGTAACTGTTCTAGCGCATATAGTAACTTTTCTAGCACATATAGTAACTGTTTTAGCGCATTTAGAATCTTTCCTGTGGCGCATATACTTTATGTTTCAGTGCATATACCTTTTGTTTCGACGCATATATCGGATCTGTTTCGGCGCATATACCTTCTGTTTCGGCGCATATATCGTCTGTTTCGGCGCATATAATTTTTGTTCTGGCGCATATGGGGTGTAACACAAATACAGAATTCTGAGTCTGACGCCTTCCGTAGACAGAATTCTTTTTCTTTTTTTGGATTTTTAAAATGAAGCAATCTAGGATAATCACCACACAATGATCTTGCAATTAAAATTGAATAACTTGTTTTTGTGAAGAAAAATCTTCACTTAGATTAGATCATTGTGATTTGGGTTTTAAAATGAACATTTGTTTGCTTTGTCTGTGGCAATAGGTCTATGCTCTCCCCTTAACTAGGTGATCAGAATACCAGACTTGCCTTTTCAATTTCATGAATTTTTGCTGCTTTAATTAAATCCTTTAGAGAGCCTGCCGTAGTGGGAAAAAGTACTCACCCTACGGGAACGACTCAAGTGGGTTCAAGCCAAAGCCAAGCTTTTCCACCCCACTATAAAATTTAAAGCGAATTTGGGGAAACCCTCTTTTGCCGGTAGTGTGCAAGATAACCATCTCCAAAGCCTTTGTTCTAAAGGTTGGGAGGTCTCCTGAGGGAGTTTATTATTTCCGCACCGAACGGAAATCCTTACTACGAACCTAGTGTAGTGGCCAGCCGAAGTCAGTTTCCGAACATTCTAATAATCACAGTGCAAGGGGAGGGAAGAATCTGCCCCCAAGACACTCACCATATAACTTCCAAGGATCGTTTGCTCAGGGGATCCGGTATCCACTTCTGTAACTCTGAGTACGCGTCTGGAAAAGACAAAAACACGGGCGCCCCTTCGGGGGTGACACGGCTATGTGAGTCGACGCAGTTTTAAGATGTGGGCTGTTGATTACTAGAATGACCTACTTGAGTATTAAGAGTGAGTCTATCTGAATTGTTTTTCATGTGCTAAGCCTGTGAAAACATTTGTTGAAAACATTTTCTTTATCATACACTTGGTGTTAGTATAGGGCTTTAAGAACACCTGTTTTCAAAAATGTTTGTTGTGTCTTCCATCACATTAATTCAAATAAAGAGATCATCTGAAATGAACATGAAGAACAACAACTAAAAGCATTCAAAAGTTATTTATACCTTTGTTTCAAAAACATTCCCATGTGTAGAGATTGGAAATCAACAAAATTTTCCAAGGAATCAGTTTCCAATAGGATCAAAAAACCCAAGAAACCATTAGGATACAAGAAAATATTGCAAAAGAGAAAATTCTTGTACAAAAGTCGACACGTCTTGCTTCATTACGAAGGATTTCTTCATAGATACCAAGACTTTGTTAGAGGATTCACTGATGAGTATGTTGTAGATCCCTTAGATTCTCGAGCTTATTATCAGAGATTAGCTCTATCACAATGGCATAATCATAACCAACCTCTTGAATTTGACAACATACCACAACCTTCTATAGAATATCCTTCACATCCCAATCAAATCCTTCGGTGATTTTGAAATCTTTCTTCGAAAACAAAGATCAGATCTTTAAGAGTGCACCTCTCAAACATATTTCGAATTTTTGGTTCAACTTCCCCAACAAGATTCTGACATCCTTCATCATTGGAAGCCACAATCAAAAATTATGCACATCTTAGATCATATCATAATATTTCACATCTTATCAAATCAAGATATCATCATCATCGCACTTGCCAAAAACCAGGATCTAAGTTTAGAATAATTCTTCAATATCATATGCCTATCTTCATAAGATCTCAATTCAATAAATTGAAGGACGAAATCCAACAAGAAGGTCATACCCAAAACGTTCAAGAAGAGGGTGAAAGTAGTAATCCTCTTTACATTATGAGTCGTAATCCTCTTTTTGACAAAGATATGGATAATAGAGAAGAAAATCCTTTCCATCAATACAAAGACACGAACAAAACACATATAGATAGTGATGAGGAACAAGATGAGGAACGTCTTAGAGAGGCTGAGCAAGATCCAAAATTTCACAAAGCCATAGAAAAGATCTTGTAGCGAGATAAAGAAAAATATTTTTGCTATCTAGCCGAACAAGGGGCTAAATTGCCTCATGACTTTAATACTGAGAAGTTGAAAAACAAACCTGAAGAGACACCCCTATCTGATCTTAGTGCTTTGACTCAACAAATCAAGGCACTTCAAGGACAAGTTAAAGAGTTACAAGGGGGAACAACCACAAAGAAATATACTCTAGAGGACATTTGTCCTTATCCTTTCGATCGAAGTCTTAACATGATTCATTTTCCCAAACATTGTGAAATGCCAAAATTTGATCGCTATAATGGGAAATCTGATCCAATTGATCATGTTAGAGACTTCTGAAACATGACATTGGAATTCGCCCACGAAGACACGTACTTGATGCGATTGTTTCCTAGGAGTCTTGGAGTTCACTTTATGGAATAGCTATCAAAAATTACACCTCCCATCAGGAAATTTGAAGAATTAATCAACCTATTCATATCACAATATGCCTACAACATACAACACCAGATCACCATGATTGATCTCTACAAAGTTGCACAAAAACCTGGCGAATCTTTCATTACATTTCTTCAGAGATGGAGAAGAATGTTTGCTAGATATCCACGTCCTGTTCCTGAAAAGGAAAAGATGGTTACCTTCATTAACAGTTTAAATTCAGAAATGAGCTATCATTTGAACTTACATTGTCCTCCTTCTTTTGAGAAAATGATTGAAGATGCTATAACCATTGAAGGTGCATTGGTCAAAAGAGGAACAATAAAACTTGACAAAGACAATCCTAGCTCATACAATCATCACAATAATCAGGACAAATCTAAATTTTGGACTCACAACAAAAATGTGGTGAATGATGGTGTTGTTGATGCAAATCATGCCTCGACCAAGCCATTTGTCCTTAGTACTCCAAGCATTTGCAACAACAATGTCAACTCGATTGCAAATCATGGAAACAATCCTCCCCCTCCAAGGAACAATATAAATCAACACTCTACTCCCAATCAAGGGACTTCCAACAACCAAGGTTACCGAGGAACCACTAATAATAACAACTCCTTAGGGAATACCTCAAATACAAATCCTCAACGATTCTCATTCTTCTTGAATAGAAGAACTTACACATCATTGGGTCAATCTTTCGAATCTGCATTCAAAGAGTTGATGGCCAAAAATGTCATTACTTTGCCGCCTCAACGAAACTATGAACCCAGTGTAAAGTCGCCATCATGGAATGAGGCATACTATTGTGATTATCATCAGTGCAAAGTTCATCGCACAAATAACTGTCAAGCCTTGAAGAATACCATTCAAAACATAATCGACAATGACATCATTACAATAGAGGGACATCAACAATCCAACGCAAACCACCAAGCATTTCGCAACCCTTTGCCCAACTATCAAAAGGTGATTCCTCAAAAAATGCAAATCGGCATCATCGATGGCATCATATAATCAATCATCTCACATGATGAGCAAACGCCACGAAAACAACAAGAAGATGGAATATAGAGAAGTCAACACGACAACAAGGGCACAAGCTAAAGTTGTCTTAAAAGGCACCTCTTCAAAATCCACTGAACCTCCACCTCAACATCAATATGATTTGGTCAACCAACTTCAGAAAACCCCAGCTCAAATTTCTATCTTGGAACTATTGAAGATTTCTCCGGCCCATAAGGAAATTCTCGAAAAAGCCCTCATTGAAACAAATGTATCCACTGATTTGGATGTGAACCAATTTCAAGCCATGGTAGGTACATTTTTCCTCACCCACTTGCCTCTCATTCTTTGAAAAGGATGATGTTTCCATAACTCATCCCCACAATTCATCATTATACTTAGAAGTCACGGTTCACAAGTTTCTCGTATCAGATGAGTTCTAATAGATGGAGGTGTTGGTTTGAACATCTGTACCATGAAGTTGGTTAAGTCCTTAGGATTTTTTGAAGACTCCATTGATTTTAGAAGAAAGATTACCATAAAACGGTATGACAAGAGCATCCAAGGGTCTAAATCTATGTCACAACCGTAGGCCCTCAAGTATCAATACTTTCTCATTAAGCATTGATCGGATCTGCATATAACATCTGGCTACCTGGATCTCGTCAGCAAGTCGCTCCATCAACCTATCATCAATGTCTTAAGTTTCCTTTATGATAATGTGAAATCAATGACACTAATAATTCTAATATTCAAACTTGTTAAAAGTAAAAATCCAAATAAGATATTCTTTGTCTCCTAACAGACCAGAAGCTCATGCTAGGACTTTCAAAGATTTCGAGACAAATCACCGGGCTAACCAATAGTTTCGGCATAAAAATTGAAATTCAAGGACCATGGAGTTGGAGAGTACTCTCTTTGTCTTGCCAATTTACCTACATCACCTCGATCACATGGACAACCGTCTATCATGGAACATCAAATATCAGTAGCATCAACATCAAAGCAACCACCAACAGAGCTAATCACAAAATTTAATGGACAATTCATCAAAGAAAAATTCCCCATGGAAGACCTTGAGGATACATAAATTCTAAACTGGCTCTATAAAGATGAAGATGAAGCAATCTTTGATGTCAAATTACCCACCTGGCTGTAAAGCAGGAAAAGGGTATTCAATCATGCATAGGCAACCGAAGGAAAACAGCAGTTGAGAAGTTGAACTATTCACCTCCTACCACTTGGCTGCAAAAGAGAAAACTAGGATTGGCTATGAGTATCACTCCAGAAAGTGCAGCACATCCAAACAACTGCATGGCACCGCCTTCATTTCACAAGAAGGCTCAGATTCACGAAGCATGCCTTTGGCAATAGTTCAACTTCATGGATAATAATTCGGCTAATACAAACTCTCACCAGAAGTATGAATGAGACAATTCATTTACAATGATGAAGCCCTCCTGAGGACAAAGAGGTTGATGTAATACACCAAGATTTCCAACTCTAATTGAAGGTCAAGGTTCAGTGGACCCATGAATTTGAACTACAATACTACATATGATTCTAGTGATAATCGAATGGATCTTAAATCTAATAGGACTATCATGAGGACGATATCATCATTGATCCACCTCATGCCTCGGATCCTACGAACCACTCCATTATGACCATAACCATAGCCGATTTCACACAACCTGACAATCCGCTATCTTTGATCCATCCTGATCTCATTGATTGGGATTCAACCGAACCTATCGATATACCTATGTTTCCAAGTGACAAAGCTATCATAAACTTCCTTTCCGCAGAGGATACAAATGATTGTTCCACCAGCGATTTTCAACATAGAGTTTTTGATTAGGAGAGTGTCAAGTCTCCTAGTTGCAAAAGTAAAAACAAAAAAGAAATATCTAATGGTGAAAACCAGAATCTGGCAGTATTAGATCAAAAAAAAGATAAAATAAAGAGCGTATTGAATGGTGAAAACCTCTTTGAGGCACCAGACGATGGGAATCTTGACACTCTCCTGGAGCACTACCATTAGCAATCACCTATTTTGATTGAGCCTACAAATGCTATCAATCTTGAGACTTCTGACAAACCAAGAATTTTACAGTTAGCTACATCAATGATAGAGAATGAAATACTAGAGTTCATGGGATTCCTGAAAGAAAATCAAGTCAATTTTGCGTGGTCTTATGCTGACATGCCTAGTCTTGATCCTGATCTTATCATGCATCACTTGTCTATCAAACCAGGGGCCAAGCCGGTGAAACAAAAACTCAAAAAGATGCACCCTCATGTTGCATTATTGGTTAAGGAAGAACTGAGAAAACTCCTTGATGTGGGCTTCATAAGACCAATTGACTATGCAGAGTGGATCTCCAACATTGTTCCTGTGTCTAAGCCAGATAAAACTGTAAGAATATGCACAGATTTCAGAGATCTTAATAAAGCATGTCCTAAGGATGACTTCCCACTGCCTAACATTGACACTATAGTCGATCTGATAGCTGGCCATGCCATGTATTCATTAATGGATGGTTTTTCTGGTTACAACCAAATCAAGATTGCACCTGAAGACTAGGAGAAAACATCCTTCACATGTCCATGGGGAACTTATTGTTGGAACGTCATTCCTTTCGATCTAAAGAATGTTGGGGCTACTTACCAAAGAGCCATGACTACAATTTTCCATGACATGATGCATACCTTCATGGAAGATTATGTAGATGACATATTGGCAAAATCATACACCAGAGAAGGACATCTAGAAATATTGTCCAAAATATTTGCAAGATTAGAGAAGTTCAAAGTTTGCCTCAACCCCAAGAAATATGTTTTTGGGGTCAAATCTGGAAAACTCCTGGGGTACATTGTTTCAGAAAAAGGAATTGAAGTAGATCCTGCAAAAGTACAGGAAATTATGGAAATGCCTCCACCAAGAAACATCAGTCAATTGAGATCATTGCAAGGACGACTTCAATCTATACGAAGGTTCATTGCACAATTGGCCAACAAAATTTTACCTTTCACACATCTACTGCATAAGAATGTTCCTTTCAAGTGGGATGAAAAATGTGAATTGGCTTTTCAACAAATAAAATAGTATTTAATGACTCCACCAGTTCTCATACCACCAAATCCAGACAAACCACTAATATTATACATTGTTGCAATGGAGACATCTCTGGGGGCACTGCTAGCGCAAGAAGACTCTACAGGAAAAGAACGTGCAATCTACTACATCAACAAAACATTAACAAGTCATGAGCTCAACTACACTTCTATCGAGAAGGCTTGTCTGGCAGTAGTCTTTGCTTCACAGAAATTTCAGCATTACATGCTAACTCATACAATCAATCTGGTTTCAAAGATTGATCCACTCAAGTATTTGTTAAGCAAAGCAGCATTGATAGGAAGATTAGCAAAGTGGCTAATGATTCTGAGTGAATTTGACATACATTATGTTGACCGTAAGGAAATCAAAGGACAAGTTATCGCTGATCAACTAGCTGAAACACCACTACAAGCAGACCATCCCCTGCACATTGAATTTCCAGATGCTGATGTCTTTGCTATGGAATATAAACAACCATGGTCTTTATATTTTGATGGTTCTTTCACTCAACATGGATCGAGGGCAGGCATAATTTTTGTCACCCCTCAACGACACACCATTCCTCGATCATATAGGCTGATGTTTCCATGCACCAACAACATAGCCGAATATGAAGCATTAATCACCAGACTTAAAATAGCATTGGAATGGAAAATTAGAGAATTACAGGTGTATGGCGACTCACAGCTAGTCATTTATCAGATCAATGATGATTATCAGACCAAAGATGACAAACTGTTACCATATAAAAAGATGGTTGATGACTTCAAGAAATACTTTGCAGGACATTCAAATTCACAAATTCCAAGGCTTGATAATAAGGCACCGGATGCCATGGCTAATGATTGCATCATTGAAATATACAACTCCTTAAACCTAATTCGCTTATGAATTTCCTCGGGTGGAACAATCATTTTACACCGGCTATGATATTCCCAAAGCCAACCATTTTCCATTTGGTCGGATCCGATTCACCTTGGTATGAAAAAATTTATGCCTACCTCAAAAATGATATCTTGCCACCCGATTTATCTCGTAACCAAAAACACAATTTTATCCGACAATCCGCTCGCTACACTCTTATCACTGACACCCTTTATTTCTGTGGTCTTGATGGTACTCTACTGGCGTCTTGAACGGAGGAATCATTAAAGCTTTACAAGAAGTTCATGGTGGAATCTGTGGTACTCATTCGAGTGGACTGACCTTATCCAAGAAATTGATCATAATGGGTTATTACTGGCCTACAATGGAAAGGGAATCATTCACTTTTGTGAAAACATGCTCAAAATGTCAGATTCATGGGAATCTCATTCATGCTCCTGCATAGGAACTTCAACCATTCACACTAACCTGGCCATTCTCTCAATGGGGGTTAGATCTAGTGGGCAAGATTCATCCTTCTTCATTGAACGGACATAAGTTCATCATCACAGCTACAGAGTATTTTACCAAATGGATTGAGGTAACCTCTTTACGTTATCAAACAAAATATCATCATTCATACTCAACTATATTATTTTTCAGATGGAATTCCCAACTCCATTTGTTATTAGTGTATAATGGACGTTCTTTTCAAAAAAATAGATAAGTTGATGAACTTTGTAAAGATTTCATTCGCATAGATATTCTAACACCTTTATCGTTCACAAGGAATGGCCGCCGAAATTTTCAAATAAAACAATATTGAAAATCTTTTGAAAGACTGAAGGATCGTGGAAGGATTGCACGCTCTAAATTTAAATCAATCTTTAGCCTACAAAACCAGAGAGATTCCACGGACAACAGATAACGTACGCATTTCAAGTCCCCATCGCGGAGCAAGCCATACTACCTTTAGAAGTTGAGATTCCCTCACTTAGGGTATCACTGAAAGGTCTTACAACATATGATGAATACAGAGTTTCCTGACTCCAAGAGCTTGAACTCCTAGATGAAAAGAGACAAAGAGCAGCTGATCATTTAAAAGCATATCAACAGATGATGTCTCGCAGCTATAATCACAAAGTAAAGCTTGCACGATTCTCAAGCAAGAGACCTACGGGAAAGAAACCACGAATCAAAGGCAAGACAGAAAGAAAGCGTTAACCCAATTGGCTAGTCCTGTGGTTACTCCAGCCTATGGTCAGGAGCCTACAAGCTAATAACACCAAAAGGGACCGCTTCGACGAACTTAATGTACATGTTCCAAAAAGTATTATGTCTTAAAGTTTATTATCATCATCGTAAAATTTCCGGAGAAATACAAAAAAAATCAGAAAAGTCTTTGAAGAAATATAAAAAAATCAGAAAAGTTCAAGAAATACAAAAAAAATCATCAGAAAAGCCCGAAAAAACGTCATAGGGTGAAAACCTGGCGACAGGCAGTCTATTGACAAGAAAAATACAATAAAAAAATAAATAATGAAAATCTGGCAAACAGACGCTATTTGTAGCTCTCCATCTATTAATTCATGTTCTACACTTAACTTTTCATCCTTTATTTTCATGCATCTTTTCCATCATCTTAGGGCCATACTAGCATCATGCTATCATCATTTTGCCTCAGAGCGATAATGTCTTATCATGGCTTGATTTATTGTACATATTCATTTCAGCAAGTTGTGTCAATACCAAGGGCAAAATGTTGACATACTGGGGGCAATCAACTTTCAGGTTTTACCAAAACAGCTAGACAATGACATCAAAACCAATCACGCGAGAAAAACAATCAAATCATATACCTATCCAATCATTGATCGATCTCATAACAGTTTTTCAGCTATGCACCTTATCATGACTCATATCTAGATGATCTATAATCTGAATAATGTTTGGAATCACAGTATTTCATTTTTGAACAATGGTTGTTTAATTTTTTGATATCATCTCTCTAGAGCACACTCAATGATGTCTTGAACTAGAGTGGCAAGGAAAGAGAATGATTTTTCTTTGTCTACTGTCTTGAGGTTAATCATTTATCTGTTGCAAATATGTCGTGAGACGTGATGATTGAAATTTTATCATTGATGACAGTCCCAAATTTGCATCAGAAGGTGGTTAGGCTTTGTTTGTTTATGCAAGAAATGCTCAGGTCATCTTGGTTTAATTATACCTAGATGCTTGTGTTCGCTTGCTATATCAAAAATCATGAAAGTTGTACTCAGGTCATCATTGGTGCTAATTTCCCCTCTGATGCTTGTACACACTTCCAACATTTTAAAACGCTCTATGATGATTCAAGCAGGCTAGCCAAAAGGCTCAACAAAATGGTTGGTTTCATTTAGTTGCATTTCATTCTAGATCACTGTACATGTCTGCATAGTGGATTTGCATCAGAGTTTTGAAAGGATAATAATAACAGCAAATGGCTACCATGTCTCTTTGTACTATTTGTGGAGGATATTCGAACATTTGTTTCATCATTCCTTATCTTTATCATTTTCATTTCATATCCATTATCATTTGCATTTCATATCCATTTGCATAGCAGTTCATTATCATTTTCATTTCATATCATTATCCTATCGTTATTATTCCATTTCATATCATAAGACATTTCATTATCATTATCATTTCATCATTTCATTATCATTATCATTTAACATTTCATTATCATTATCATTTTAACATTTCATTATCATTATCATTTCATCATTTCATTATCATTATCATTTAACATTTCATTATCATTATCATTTCATCATTTCATTATCATTATCATTTCATCATTTCATTATCATTATCATTTCATCATTTCATTTTCATTATCATTCATTGCATCACCGTTCATTTCATTTCTTTCATATATATTTCCTTTCATTACAATCTCATTTCATCTCTTATCATTATCATTCATTTCATTACCATCTCATTTATCGTTATCATTATCATCATTATCATCATTCATTTTATTTTCTTATCATTAACTATCATTTCATTATCATTATAATCCCATTTATCATTTCATTTATCCGTTCATTTTTTTTACAAATCATTAGATTTCATCACATATCATTTTATCATATATCTCATCACTATTTACTCACCTTACTTCCTATCAATATTCATATCATTTTACATCATATCATATCTTTTATCATACAAATTCATAATGCATATCATGAACACAACATTCATTTTTCATTCATTTTTCATCATTTACTTGCATTGGAAAATCCAAAAATAAACATTCTATATATATACAGTTTCATATCATTTTCATAAATCCCATCATAAGTCATCCACCTGCACAACATCATTGGTACACATCATCACTCATCATCATCATAATAAAAACATCATATCAAATCATCCTGCATATCATGTTAGTCATCAAATCATTACAATGCATACCAAAATCCATAACACATAGAAATAAATGCATATCACATCATCATCTCAAAAATGCACATCACATCATCAAAAACAATCATTGTCGCTGCATATCATCACTCATCAAAAATGATACAAATGTCCAAATATCCGATGAAACTGAAATATCCAAAGGAAAATACATGAGATATGCTAAAAAAAAAATGGTACACATGTGAAATGTATCTGCTAGCTGGTCGATGCCCCTGATGGAGCTGGTCCGAAAGGTGGTGGCCTACCACTGGTACCTGCGTATGGATCCTGCCGAGGCCCAGTCACTCCCATGCTCTCTGTGTGTGTTCGTGATCTGCTCCTATTCCTACTACGAGATCGGGGAAATGGCTCTCTGCGCTCGGGAGGACACAGCTCCTCGTACCTGACTCTGTAATACTTGGCCTCCCTCGCCATCTCCATGCCCTCTGCAATGGCATCCCGTAATGATGCGCTCTCTACCATGCCTATGAGCCTCTAGGCAACACCCTCTACCTCCACTGCCCTCCGTCTGATTCCATCTCTCTCTGTCATCACCAGGGCTAACTATGGGTCTGGGGCAGGCATATGTACCTGTGCCTGTGCCTGAGCCTGCACTAGCTGTGCCTGTAGCTGAACAATCAATCCATGTGCCTGCATCAGCTGACTCTGCAACTGTCCCTGCTGTCCCTGTAATGTCTGCACCTAGGTCTGAAGGGTAGCTATCTTCCCCTGCTGTGATGAAGATCCCACCCGGATCACTGTCCGTCATCCAATCCTTGTCCTAGGCCACCGCATGATCTGGACACCCCTCAGAATATCCAGCCTCGACCTCCCCAGCACCTGTCCCTCATCCCCGCCATCATCTCCATCATCTCCGTCGGAACTCTCCTCCTCTCCACTCTCCACCTCCTCTCCTCCAACTGCGCCCTGCTCTCCACCTGCCCCCTCCTCCTGTCTCACTGCCCCTAGCTATGGTACTACCAGAATGGGTGTTGGCTCATCGAGACTGGTAAACCGTGGAAAGGGATGTGTGTGGTAATACATAGAATACTCATCAGACATACCGGCATCAATAATGTCTCACCTGTCATCCCATGCCTCGGGCGCTAATGACCTAAACTCTGTATATGTTGTCTAATAGGAAATACATGGCCCCCATCCGGCCTCATCTCTGCTCCAAGCATAGTGTACGACCCCCTGTGGCATCCCCTGGGTGAATCCAAACTCTCTCTGCACCCGCAACACCAGAAATCTCTCAAGGATAAAAAGAGTCCTACCTATCAAAAACTGAGGCATGCATACAAATGGCATCTCTATATCATCTGTATCCCATGGCTCACAATCAAGATAGGGTTGCCATACCATTGTATCCATATCATCTAGAAGTCGTCTCCAGTAATCCACCTTGCCCAGCTTGGGTTGGGTAAGGAACATAGCATACGTATATACATAGGGCCTACCTGGAGGGCTAACTCTAGGGCACGCCGGTCTCGTCACAGCAAGATACTCCCATGCCCAAATCTACAACAATGTCACACCACATGACAAACTAGAAGCACCCTTGTACACCACTTGATGCAAATCATGATATAGATGCGCTAACATGCAACTCCCCCATGCATATCTCTGCGGCTGTAGCAACATCTGCTCCATAATCCTACCCCATCCCACTGATAATCCCTTTGCCCAGCGATCCGGACAAAGGAGACCTCCAATGAATGCACCCAAAACTGTAGGCAAGGCTGGATATCCTCGAAAGTCAGCCCATGGTACCCAATACCCATCTATCTGTCCATCACCATACACCCTCCTCAAAGCATCTGTACCCCCAAGCTCCTTGTGATCATAGTACACAAGGGCACCAACCACTGGGATACCTAATATCCTGTATACATCCTCTGGAGTCACAGTCACCTCCCCAATTGGCATATAAAAGGTGTTGTGCTCCAAATTCCATCACTCTGCCAGTGTCGTCAACAGTCCTCTGTTGACCCGAATCGGCGGCATAGCCAACAAGGATCTCAAACCACATGTATCTATCAAAGCTATATCAGCAGGTGTCAACTCGGGTAGCCTATCCCACCCTGTCGAGTGTCGCTCTCTAATCTGGAGGTTTTTGAAAACCTCTTATTTTCACCACAAGGATAATCAATCAGAATCATACCAATCATTTAATCTCAATCAACCAACATCAACTAGACTCATATCTACCAGTGACCTATATCAAGTGAACTGTATCGGTGAACTATATCAAACCCATATCAATGACTCATATCAATGCATCATATCCTATCAATGACCCATATCACACAATCAATCTATCTGGATATCATATCAATCTACTCTACCACCCATTACTATTTGTTTTCTATTGCAAAAAGAAAATTTATCAGAAGTCATATCAATCATTTATCCGACATTTACTCTTTGTTTTTCATTTATGAGAAGCAAAGTTATCAGTTCAATCTACTCTTTGTTTTTGGAAACAAAGTTATCAGACAATTACTCTTTGTTTTCTACTCTAGGAAGCAAAGTTATCAATCAATCATCAGATCATTCTATCATTTCTATCCATATCAGCATGATGACATGACAATTTCACTATCTGTTGACTAAGGAAGCAATATTCATCATCATTTTCACTTTCCTATCATCAAATCATACATTCGGCCTATTTTCACTATATGCGCTACTCTGTGGTCTCTATGCGCTAAAACCCATATGCACCGTTCTTTTTGATGTATGTGCTCAAACAGATCCCCTATGCGCGATTTCCCTATATGCGCTACTTTAATCAACCTTAGCGCTACTTTAATCACTGGATGTCTGATTTCCCTGTATGCGCCACTGTTTTTGTTCAAAGCGCTTAAACCTAGCTTACTGCATCTTTCCCTGTATGCGCCACTATTTTTGCTCAATGCGCTTTTCCCTATATGCGCTACTATTTTTCCTATATGCGCCATACTCCTAACTTTCCAAATGACACCCTATATGCGCTATTGTTTTCATCGAATGCGCTAAACTGGTTTGATGCTAACTACTTCAAATCTAGCCTATATGCGCTATTGTTTTTACCCTAAGCACTGGAAAAATCATCGAAAGCGCTAAAACGTCATTTTTGAACCCAAAATCCACGAAAAAATAGTAAATTTTGATTCAAAAACGTAAAAATTTGAAAGTACAAGCGGTTAGATTGACTCACCGGTGGTCCATACGCAGCTGGCCTCTGGTATCGACGAGATCTCTCGAATCGGTGGCGATGATAAGGAATCTCCATGTCGCAAGGTCACTCTCAAAGCTACAGTATTCACAAAGTCAAAAAGTGCAAATGACTTGTCTTTTTCAACTTTTTTTACCTTTTAAAGGTCAAACAAAGGTAAGTTTGCTGCCTTTTGACTTTATTTTTATAATGGGATATTCTTTCCACCATTTGTCAGGAGCTAAATCACTCTCTCCTCCGCAGAATATCATTATTTAATCTCGATTGTTTAGCAAAATTTTCTTAATCCATATCCTCATTCGTGATTTACCTCCCGAGGGGGCATCATCAGCATCAGCATCAAAAGCATATCAAGGGAAAAATCTTTTTTTTCTTTGAAGCAATGCGTTTCACACATCACTTCAAAGAGAGGCAAAATGTATACGTCTAAAAATGGTCATGATTAAGCTTGTTAATTAATTAAATATAATTTATTTAATTAATTCTCCCAAAGTCATCTACATATAAATAAATTTAATTATTTATTTATATTGTTCATTTTCTAATTCTTCTACATTAATTAAATATGAATTATTTAATTAATTCTCCCAAAGTCATCTACATATAAATAATTTTAATTATTTATTTATACCAGTCATTTTCTAATTCTTCTACATTAATTAAATATGAATTATTTAATTAATTATCCTAAAGTCATCTACATATAAATAAATTTAATTATTTATTTATATTGTTCATTTTCTAATTCGTCTACCTTAATTAAATAAATAATTTTATTTAATTATTGGCATTTCCCACATTCCTCTTAATTAAATTAAATAAATACGATTATTTATTTTAATTATCATATCATTCTAAAGTTTGAATATTTGAATATTTAAATAATGGAATATTCTCTTCATCCCATAATCAAATTAAATATTAAATATTTAATTTAATATTTTCCTCTCTAAATTCACTTCTAAAACATAATTAAATATAATTTATTTAATTATGCGAGTTTCTATATTCATCTTCACTTACAAATTAAATAAATTTATTTTATTTAATTCTAACTAATTCTAAACTCATTCTTCAAAACGGCAAATTCCCTTCGGATCTCAATGACGAAAATCAAAGGAAAAGGGAAACCTTTTATCTCCCTCTCCACTTACGAAAATCTTCCACCGTCCATTCGAACAAGCTTAATCTGGGCCGTTAATCAAATCAGCCAATCGAATCCTTTCAAAGACTCTATAAATACTGGTACAAATCCATGCATTGGTTACAACACACACGAATACATGCATTTACACGATGAACATATACGCTTATGCATTCACATCATTTTTAGCATCACAGCAATATTATCATCTTAGCATAGCCTTGCATTTAGCATAGTGTGCATTTTCAAATCTCGTTCTTCAACTGTTCATTTTGTTGAGCTTGATCTGCTGATCTGAGAGCCATTGAAAACAACAAAACGCTGGAGTTAGAGAGAGATAAGACGATTTCGGGGAAGTTGCAGTAACAATTTGCTTATTATGTTTTCCTTTTCAGTTTTCTTGATTTAATGTCTTATTGATATGTGTTTGAATTTGTTTATAATTGATCCAATTTTCATACACACAATAAGTATCTAAGGGTTTATGACAGATTTAACACATAACATATAAGATCCTTGATAGCATTGCATTACAATCTTATCAATATGCATTCTAACCCAATACTACTTATCAAATCCTTATATAGAACATATCCGCCTATAATCCCATTCAAGCATTTTAATTAATCCCTTGAATTAAAGCTAAAATAAGGATCATACACACCACAACAGTGAGATGAATGAAACAACCCTCAGTCATCTTATTCAAAATTTAGATATGCATGTACAATGGAGAGACATGAATTTGAATTTATCATTTCAACTCAAATGCTAGTATTGTTATACAACATTAAATCCCCATGAATTCAAAACCTATTATAGAATGACTCAAAACCTAAATTGCATTTCCCTTGAAACCATCGAACTTTACAATTTTCTCTGCAACTTCACCTAGACTCGACCCAAAATTATCTAACTTACTAACCCATACTTTTGGCCTTGAAATCCTTTTTATAGAAAATGAAGGAGCAAACAAGCATCGGGCCAAAAAATACATGTGTCACCAACCAAATGGAGCACCTGGTGATATTCCAAAAATTATTACAACAGCCATCACCCTGGAGAATATTCTTGTTCATCGTGCCTGCTAAGAAACGTTGATGCAACAACAAAAGAGCCTCAAGAATCGTGTGCCAAGACTGCCACCAAAAACAAAACTGGAATCTGTTGTAACTGCAACAGCTGATTTTCCAACCGTTAGTAGCCCACTCTTTTACTCCTCCTCAGTTAAATACTTATTTATCCATCTCTGATATTCCTCATCAATTAGCCAGTCAAAATTAATTACCTCATTCACCTTGACATTATAAGGTGTGTATTTAACTGCTACCTAATTTTCCTCTTTCAAAAGATTCCAAAAATGAGCTGGTGCAAATGATTTTGTCCATACAGCTCACCAAAAAATCATAATCTGATTCATCACAAATTAATTTAATTTGATCATTGATGACCTCATTTGCCTGATCCTACCACTGTTGGAGTGACCTGATATTCCCCTACTCATCAATTATGTCAAGTAACAATGTGTTATGCCAATCATCAAAATTCTTCACCAACTCTTTGATCTTCCTACTCAAGTCATCTAGTAAGGTCTGAAAACCTTGCAATGATTTAACTAACACTTGAGTAGGCCTTAATGATCGGGGCCTATTATTTATATCAAACCTTGAGGCCTTATACATTATATCTAAATCACTGGCCCTAGGGATCCAATTTTCAATTAATGGTATAACTACATCTTGATCCCTATCAATATTCTTTATTGCATCTAATAATAAAGAATATATAGAATATATAGATGATAATCTATTATCAACTTTCTCATTCAAATGCCTTAAGACAACAATAACAATCTCCTTTTGCTTTAAAAGGGATCCCTCCTCACTTACCTTCAATGATGCCTGTAATTCTTTAATTTTGTGCATTAGCTGCTTCTTCGTAGGATCAACAGAGCATTCTACCTCTTCATCAATTTGTTCTAAAGAAGGGGTGAGGGAAGGATTTTGACTAGGAGACCCTGGTGTGGAAACAATAGGAGAAGTAGGAGGAACTGACCCTAATGTAGAAGGAAATGTACTGGTCCTTGGAGCACTTGATGTTTTCCCAATCTATTTGTACCTTAACCTATCCACCTCAGTTTGTAGTTCAATATTCCTTTGTTGTATCTTACTATACTCCTTAATTAAAAGATTATATTTCTCCATTAGGCTTTTCTTTTCAGCCTCCTCTCTTTTAGCAGTCTTTTGGGCCAATTTGGCCACATTTACAGTTAAATTAGTAGCCTCAGTGGTTGAGGTCTCTGAATCCCTCTTTATTATTAACCCTCCTCTAAAATTTGGGTTAATATCAGTAACATTTGGCTTTTTCCCTTGAGGGGCCAATGCCCAAATTGCCAAGGTCTCATATTCTTCACTAAAGGTAGAATCTTGCAACGCTGCCTTGACCTCTTCTTCAAAGTCTTGCAAGGGATGCTTGGACTTTAGAATATCATTAAAATCTATAGCATCTGCAATGTCCCATTCAGGTAAAATCAAGACACCAATCTGACTTACCAGTTTTCTTCCTTCCTCAGGACTGATGTTCTTGAATTCATCCATTAATTCAACTTTCACTTCATCATCATTCTCCTGGTCTGACCTCTCAGGCCTCAATTCTCTTCTCTTCTTACACTTATCCTGGTATTCTTCAAATTTCATCCTCCATACCAATTGCAAGAAGACGGGAGTTTTTACAAATTCATCATCATCTAGAAACTCCTTACATGCTTCCATCCTTGCATCTTGCACATATTTACCTTTCATATCCAAGTCGGATAAAACCAACTCAGCTGGCCTAGGAGGGGAAGGCATACCAATCTGCATATCCTGATCAGTAACAACAATTTCATCCATCAAATCCTCTTTTGGTTGATCAATTCTTTGCCTCTTAGGGCTTGGCTCAGATGGTGGTGATGAGGGACTATCCTCAGGTGATGATTCCAAATCAATGATTTTAATTTCCCCAGACATTTTGAATTTTGGACCTAGCTATGTAGGCAATTTCATAAATTTTTTTTCTTTTCTATCCACTTCCTCCTCATCATTGTCATCCTTTTTCCTCCTATAAATGGGCCACCTTTCTGTAGGTTGGTATGTTGGCCTTGTTTGAATTGGCATGGCACCTTGTTCATGTACACCCAGACTCAAATCTAAGTTTATCTTCTTGGTCCTCAAGGTGCCCATAATTTCTTTGAAGTTATCCATCAAAAATTCAATTTTCTTATGGTGTGGACTGAACTCCAACAATGGATCATACTTTGGATCCATTTTGTGCACAATATCCAATAGCTTATCATAAGCTATCCATTTCTCCTTGTTCAACTCCTGCCTATTTAGGTCAAATTCATTTCTAATCAAATCCTCAAGAAAGTTGAACTCATGCACAAACTTACCACCTTTTATTCTTTGTCTGAAAAGGGAAAAGAAACCCTCAGGATCATGCTGCCACTTTGGTACACACCTTAAATGGTAATCTTCAAATAATTTTTCAAAATTCACCCAGCCTCCTTTTGAAAATACAAAATCTGATACCACTGTATAATCTGGGAAAAAAGTTCCTTTACCCTTCCCAGTAAGGTTGTCCTCATGGATACAACCAATCTGCCACATAACCTCTTCAAACCCCACTCTTGGTGGCACATTGTATGGAAATATATGAGAAGTCCCTTGAAAACCGTACACCCTCAAAACAGTACTGACTGGGTATAGAATAATGTCACCCCAGTTATGGCAGACTTTCAATTCTAGGCTCCTCCCCTTTGGTATGAGGAAATCATGCAATTCCTCAGGAATCCTAGGTACATTCACCATCAGTCTGGCCCTCAATCTAGAAGCAAAAAAATTATCAAATTGCACATAACTAGTGCTTTCCTTATTACAAGATAAATCTACAACCCATATCTGTACTGGAAATCTTTCTCCATCAACTAATTGCCTTAATTCCATTTTCTCAGATTTTTCTGGTATTGGCATGGTGTGATGGTTTAAAGGTGGCATTGTTGTTCTTGCCACCAAGGTTCAAACCCCATTGGGGTGGTATTGTTGAATGGATGTATTCCGGTTCATAGCTCCGGTCAAAAGCGTTTACCCCTTAATAAAAAAAAATTCCATTTTCTCAGAGAAAAAGTCATCATTCTTCAACAAGAACATATACATTAACAAAGAATACCAAAAGAATTGAGTGCCTGTATCATTTTTTTGCAACTTCGACAGCCCTTCATGTATCCTTTCAGCCAAGAAAGAAGCAAAATTATAAGTTACAGAGAAGTTAGGGTGTTGTATTTGCACCCCCATGAACATGTAAGCAATGGGCATCACAGTACTAGGATTGAAACCTAGAATCTGGCATAATGAATAAAAAGTGGCCAAGAAATTATTTGCAAAACAGTTTAATTTGAAAGGTTCTTGGTCACTAGGGCTAATATGAAATCTTGAACCTCTTGCCCTAGCCAAATGAGGTGGGAGCAACTTAGCTCTGAAAAGTGACTTCAACTTCCCATATTCCTGCTTCATCTCCTCAAGATTGATCGGAACCAAGTACACACTAGGCTCACGCAAATCAAAAACCTATTGGAATTCTTCTTTGTTAATGCATAACATAACCCTTCCATCATTATCTCTTATTACCCGTGTGATAGGGTCATATCGTGCAGCAAATTCCCTAAGCAAGTCTACATCAGGGAACACATTTGGCACCACTAGCTTCCCCAAATCATACATCCAGTCATTCGAAAAGGGGTGAGGAAAATTCCTTTGTCCATACCACAATCTGAACATCTCCAAACATGTGAGAGGAACCCTAGCATCAGCTATATTGGAACAATTATATACTAACCCTTCCCCTAGGATTTTTCCTCGCATCAAAACCAATCCCTTCTTCCTATCATTTGTTGACAAGGGAAATTGATCCAGGAAGTCATCATATAGGTTCCTATTTAAATAATCAATTTGGCCAGAATGTTGCTTTGGCAGTGCCATCTTAGATAAACTAGGGCCTCTTTACAATTTCAAACTTCAAACAACTAGAACTAACCAAAAATATGAAATTATAGAATAAAACCCTACAATTTCTCACAATTCAATTAACCTATAGCCCTAAAACATTTAGCAACAAGCCCTACAACAAGCACACAACAAATTTTCCCAAATTCAGGTTCAAAATAACCAGGAGACGCAAAAATTAACTCATGGCTTTATGTTTGCAGAAACTCCAACTTCTTGTTGTAGCAATTCTTAACTTCGTCTTCGGCTTCGAGACTACTTCGCAAAGATACTTGAATGCTTTATGATACAATAAAAGTAGGAGAATTTTTTTTATTTTGATCAAATCATGCTAGCAAGTGTCTCATCCACCATTAAATCTCGCTCACGCGTTGCACGAACGGCTCCA
>VDFB02191776.1:0-33033 GCA_007258455.2 Sequoia sempervirens
TTAATAAAAGAAAATATATATATATATATATATATTTCACTTGTTACCTTCAGGGAAAGTCGATGGAAAGCCTCCAGTATGCTTCCCTCTTCGCCCATCACAAACCATGCATCTTTCTCTTTTACATCTTTGTCCTCGATGGATGCCCGAATTTCGTATCGGTTTGACTGAAGCCAATCTGAACCTCGGGGGAAGATACCCATCCATAGCCATGTTCCATTAGCCAACTCGGTATAAAAACGATTGCCTCTGTCCGTATATATATGGAAGGGTAAGTTGGGATAAACAGAATCTATGCTAAAACATATCAGAATGGCATTGGCATTGGCGAAACTCTCCGGCCTCCTTAAGTTTAAGCCTCCGAATAAACCAAATTCGACCACATCTTTCAGAGGAAAAGAGGTAAAGAAATTTTTCAGCGAGCCCACATCAAGCACTGCCCTTCTGCATATTATCACTTCTCTTGGCCATTTCTGCACATCGTTTGCAAAAGGCACAGGCAGTATATAATCAGATGTCTCATCATAATAAATAGACTTTAATATTTCTAATTCAATTATTCTCTATTACCTGTATGTTATTGATGAATGGTTCAAGAACTGGTATGTCGTTTGCGACGACTACCAGCGACTTCAATCTCTCACAGTGCTCCAACCCGAGTATACATGGTGCATTCGACTGGGCATGTACTTCCAACCTCTTCAATAATCCTAATCGTTCTAAACCTTCTACCTTCTCCAATTTGTGGCACATTCTCAAACAAATTTTTTTAAGAGAAGCTAATTCTATAAGACATGGAAGCCCATTTAATTCTGGGCAGTCACTTAGGTTCAGCGTCTTCAGTGATCTCAGATTACCTAAACCTTTTATCTTCTTCAATTTCTGGCACTTTGACAATTCAAATTCTTCTAGAGAAACTAATTCTGCAAGACTTGGAAGGCCATCTAGTTCTGGACAGTCAATTATCTTCAGGTTCTTCAGTAATGGCAGACTTCCTAAATCTTCTGTTTTCTCCAATTTGTGGCACTTTGCCAGTTCAAAATTTTCAAGAGAAATTAATTTTGCAAGATTTGGAAGCCCATCTAATTCTTGACAGTCACTTATCTTCAGCTTCTTTAGCGACTGAAAACTTTTAAAACCTTTTATCTTCTTCACTTTGTGGCATTTTTCCAGTTCAAATTCTTCTAGAGAAGTTAATTTTGCAAGACTTGGAAGCCCATCTAATTCTGGACAGTCAATTATCTTCAGGCTCTTCAGTGATCGCAGAATTCCTAAACCTTCTACTTTCTTCAATTTGTGGCACTTCCCCAATTCAAAATTTTCAAGAAAAAATAATTTTGCGAGACTTGAAAGCTCATCTAATTCCTGACAGTCACTTATCTTCAGCTTCTCTAGTGATTGCAAACTCTCTAAACCTTTTATCTTCTTCAATTTGTGGCATTTTTCCAATTCAAATTTTTGGAGAGAAGTTAAGTCTACAAGACTTGGAAGCCCATCTAATTCTGGACGGTCAATTATCTTCAGGCTCTTCAATGATCGTAGACTTCCTAAACTTTCTATCTTCTTCAATTTGTGGCACTTTTCCAATTCAAAATCTTCAAGATAAATTAATTTTGCAAGACTTGGAAGCCCATCTAGTTCTTGACAATCATTTATCTTGATCTTATTTAGTGATTGCAAACTTTCTAAACCTCCTATCTTCTTCAATTTGTGCCATTTTCCCAATTCAATTTCTTTGAGAGAAGTTAGTTCTGCAAGACTTAAAAGCCCATCTAATTCTTGACAGTCATTTATCTTCAGCTTCTCTAGTGATTGCAAACTTTCTAAACCTTCTATCTTCTTTGGTTTGTGGCACTTTCCCATTTCAAATTCTTTGAGAGAAGTTAACTCCGCAAGACTTGGAAGCCCATCTAATTCTGGACAGTCAATTATCTTCAGGTTCTTCAGTGATGGGAGACTTCCTAAGCCTTCTATCTTCTCCAATTTCTCAATTCAATTCTTTGAGAGGATTGATTCCCATAAGGAGCTTGGAAGCCCACATCTAATTCTGGACAGTCCAATTTATCTTCGGGTTCTTCAGTGATGGCAATTTCCCTAAGCTTCTATCTTCTCCAATTTGTCGGCAATTTCTCAATTCAAATTCTTTGAGAAGTTAATTCTGCAAGACTTGGAAGCCATCTAATTTTGGACAGTCCAATTATCTTCAGATTCTTCAGTGATGGTAGGCTTCCTAAACCTTCTATCTTCTCCAATTTGTGGCACTTTCCCAATTTAAATTTTTTGAGAGAAACAAATTTTGCAAGATTTGGAAGCTCATCTAATTCTTGACAATCATTTATCTTCAGCTTCTTTAGTGATTGCAAACTTTCCAAACCTTTTATCTTCTTCAATTTGTGGCACTTCTCCAATTCAAATTCTTCGAGAGAAGTTAATTCTTCAAAACCTGGACGCCCATCTAATTCTGGACGGTCAATTATCTTCAGGTTCTTCAGTGATGGCAGACTCTCTAAACCTTCTACCTTCTCCAATTTGTGGCACTTTCCCAATTCAAATTTTTCAAGATTAATTAATTTTGCGAGACTTGGAAGCTCATATAGTTCTTGACAGTCACTTATTTTCAGCTTCTTTAGTGATTGCAAACTTTCTACACCACATATCTTCTTCAATTTTCTGCACTTTCCCAATTCAAATTTTTCAAGAGAAGTTAATTTTGCAAGACTTGGAAGCCAATCTAATTCTAGACAGTCACTTATCTTCAGGTTCTTCAATGATGGCAGACTTCCTAAACCTTCTATCTTCTTCAATTTGTGGCACTTTCCCAATTCAAAACTTTTGATAGAAATTAATTTTGCAAGACTTGGAAGCCCATCTAATTCTTGACAATCACTTATCTTCAGCTTCCTTAGTGATTGCAAACTTCCTAAACCTTCTATCTTCTTCAATTTGTGACACTTTTCCAATTCAAATTCTTTGAGAGAAGTTAATTCTGCAAGACTTGGAAGCCCGTCTAATTCTGGACAGACACTTATCTTCATCATATTCAATGATCTCAAACTTTCTAAACTTTCCATCTTCTCCAATTTGTAGCAGTTTAGCAATTCAAAGGTGTTTAGAGAGGTTAATTTTGCAAGACTCGGAAGCCCATTAATTACTGCACAGTTATCTATCCCGAGTGTTTTCAGTGATACCAGACATTCTAAACCTTCCATCTTCTCTAATTTGTGGCATTTTCTCAATTGAAATTCTTTTAAAGAAATTAATTCCGCAAGACTTGGAAGCCCATCTAATGCTGGACAGGAATCTAACTTGAGCATCTTCAGTGACCTCAGACCTTCTAAACCTTCTATCTTCTTCAATCTGTTGCACTTTTCCAATTTAATTGTTTTCAGAAAAGTTAACTCTGCAAGACTTGAAAGAGCGTCTAATTCTGGAGAGTCGTATATTCTCAGCATCTCGAGTGATGTCAGGCTTTCTAAACCTTCTATCTTCTCCAATTTGTGGCACTTTATCAATTCAAATTCCTTTAGAGAAGTTAATTCTCCAAGACTTGGAAGCGCCTCCAACCCCGGACAGCCACTTATCTCAAGCTCCTCCAGTGATCTCAAATGATCTAATCTCTCTATCTTCTCCCATTTGTTGCACTTTTGCAATCTAATTTTTCTTAGAGAAGTTAACTCTGCAAGACTTGGAATATCATCTAACTCTATGCTCAGCTCCCGCAATGATCTCAACTCTTGTAGACCTGCTATTTTCTTTATTTTGCTGCAACCTTCCAATTTGAAAGTTTCCAAAGATGCTAAGTCGGCAAAACATGAAAGCCCCTCTACCTCTTCACAGTACGTTATAGACAGATTCTTAAGGTTTTTCAGGCCACGGACACCCCGAATGTCCTTCAGAACTTTACAGTTCTGAACATATAGGCTCTTCAATGTTGCCGGCAGGATTTCTAACTCCCTTAAATCCTCATTTAAAGAAAGATGAAGAGTCTCAAGGAAGGGACAACAATCTCCACAAATTGAAATCTTGGACACTTTCGTTGCCTCTAGCCTTATCATCTTGAGCATGCACCCTGGCCCATAACTCAACTCGCTGATTGGGGTCTGTCTTATATTCAGACTTTGAAGATGGATAAATGATATTGGTAAACACTTCACTCCTGACTACACTATATCTAAATCTCTTAAGAAATTAAGATGCTCCAGAGAATCCGGTAAAGATTCCAACTTCTCGCAGTCCCGGATTCCTAGTTTAGCTAAGGAGGACAAATTTCCAAGACAGGTTGGCAAGGTGGTCAAGAACTCACTCCCTATCACCAAGTCCGTCAACTTGGTTAGCTGAAAGATGTTAGCTGGCAGATTCTTCAAGCTGGTTCCATCTAAATAGAGCTTTGTTAAGGAAGCTACTTCTGGCAGACGCAACTCTTCCAATTTCCTGCATCCATGAAGACTCAAATATGCTAGCTTTGTCACGTTTTCCAAAATGTGTGACTCGGACTTGATGGCGAGCTTATAACACCTGTATAAACTGAGATATTCCAGTTGTGTTAACTTCTTACAAGAATCTGGCAACATCTTCAATGTCCAGCAACGAGACAAATCTAGGTGTAGCAGATTGGTCAACTTGCCGAAATTACTCGGCAGGTATGACAGTTTTGTACAGAATTTCATCTCCAGGTGCTCCAGCGAGTGGAGATTACAAAATTCTTGTGGAAGGCTGCTCAATGTATGATTATAACTTATTGACACCTTTTTCAAATTCTTGAATGTGCTATTGACCTTGGAAGTTCTCGGAAACCGCTGGAATATTCAATAACCAACTCTCTTAACTGCAAAGGAGCCTGCAGCCAATATTTGATACAATTAACATACAATGCATAAATTAAAAAAAATATTTCCTTTGAAATTTTTGCGAAGTACCATAAACCAAGATACTTACATCAGCATCACGTTCCCACAAGTCTTCTAATCTCTGAGGGAAATATAGATGTAAAATTCTTAATTTTTTCAATGAAAGCCACGATGGAATATTTTCGTGCTCAAATCTAGTACACCGAAGGCAGAGCAATTCTCTTGATAGGTCGCTACGTTCCTCGTTAATAAAATCTTCATTACCAATAAAAATCTTCAATCCAAGCGAGCCGGGCGTGAAGATACGCTCTCCTTGGCTTGTGTTTATTACGATCTCTCCTTGCCGAGGACAACAATGGTCACCAACTGCGTCTGCCATTCCTCGGATTCGTACTGCTTCCTGAATATGCAGAAGTAAAAATAAGGATTATTTTAAAGCAATAGAACTGATTAGGAGCCATGATTAGTAAGCCATGAAAGAAAGCATCAACTTCACCTGTTGAGGCTGAATCTCGATAATCTGCCCTTTAGACCAAAGGCGATAGGGTGATTGTTGATTTGCAATCTCCCTTCCCAAATCTCTCAAATGATCGTGCATTCTGATGAGATTATCCTCGTCTAGTTCAACAAGACATTTATTCACAAGCCTTTGCCAACCGTGCAGACCATTCCAGTCTGATCCGTCCCATACTGCAATGGCCGTATTGCTTGTCCATCCAATGAAGAAACACGCTATATCCAAAAACATCTCTTTTTCTTCTTTATCTAGAGCATCAAAGCTTATTTTGAGCCTCAATTTGATGTCGTCTGGCACTATCCTGGACAATTTGTCTAATTGAGACTGCCAATAATTCTTGCTAAACTCCCCACAGAGCAGACCCCCTATGACCTTGAGTGACAAAGGCAGACCATGACAAGCATTTATGAACTTTATTGCAAGATCCTTGAATCCCAACAATGGAGAGGGTTGGCCGAATGCATGCCAACAGAAAAGCTGCTCGGCTTGGGCGGGATTGAGTGTTCTGATTTTATATATAGCAGAAATGCCCCACGCTTTAAGAACACGCAACTCGCGTGTGGTAACAATAATCAGACTTCCGTGGCCAAGGCTCTCCCTTGCTGGCAGTAGAGCATCTAATTGGTCTGTATGGTCCACATCATCTAAAACGATGAGCACAGAAACAGATCTCAAACGACTTTTCAGGACCTCTTTGCCTTTGTCTACATTTTTAAAATCTTTGCCTTTAAGGTCAAGATCCTCCAGAAGCTCTTTTTGTTTCTCAAGTAAAAGCTCTTTCCTTGCAGCTTCACGAATATCGGAAACAAAACTTGTGCGACCAATGGCCAAGCATTTCTTATTATAGAGATGCTTTGCAAGAGTGGTTTTGCCTGCACCACCCATTCCGTAGATCCCCACCATTTGTATTGGCCCAGCAGATTGAAGTGCAATGTTGTGAAAGTCTTGTTCAGCTTCATCCAAACCCACGGGATGCTTGGCAACATCTAACCGATCCTTCTTCAATTCTTTTAATACACGATTCACCACATTAGTCACCACCTTCTCCTCGTCACTGAACAATGAACATGTTGAACACCATTAAATAAACAAAGTGCTAATAAAGGAAGATTTGAAAAGATAGAGTGTGAAGCGAGCTTTTATTTGACCGTCGCAAAATCCTTGTCAAGAATGTTTACAGTGACTTTTTTATTAAAAAATCTGTTGCCCTTCATAGAATTGTATGCTTTCCAATATTCTAGGAGAGACATAAACAAATATTGTCCATCAATTTTAAATAAACATGCATACTTGTCATTTTGCAGATTTAATATATAACTGTCAATTTTAAATAAACATGAATAAATATTATTATGTATATATATAAAAACTTAAAAACACTTAATATGTGTATTTAAATTTATTAAATATTTTTTAAATTAATAAAAATAAATCAATTTTAAAGTAAATAAAATAATTATAAAAAATAATATTGAAATTTATTTTATCTTTATATTTTTAAAATATTAAAACTTAGAGTGCACTGAGACCTTTATTATATTAGCTACTATTCTGGTAAGGTATATCTTTATGCACACATTTGTTTCCCAGCTATTTATAGTCCAATGAGATAGCTTGACTTTTTAAATTATAGAGTAATTATATAAATTATGATGTTTTCAAAAATTAAATTCTTTGTTCTCTTTTTCTTTTTTTGTTCGCATATCTAATATCATTGAATATCTAGATCTTTTACTAATTATATTTCTAATCTTTATCTTATTTTCATTTATATAGTTTATAGTGTAGAGATTCACTCTCAAGAGCTCATACATTTCATAGAGCTCAAAGTGCATTTACATCAAGATGCAATATTTATGATAGGAATATTGTGCAATTTTGGGCAATTCTATTTTTGTCATATGATGTGAAGGAGAAATGTCTAAAATGGTTTAAATTTGTTAGCAAGGATACTACCATAGTTGAAACTTAAGGGTTGTATGCAAGGAAATATATTTAAGAAAGCAATAGACAATCAATTTATCTTTAGGTTTTGGACTCTTTTTAATTTGTGAGTCATGACTATCTTTATTCTTTAATAGATGTCAATCATGTTGTTTGCTCATTTTGATGGATGAACATGAATAGAGCCATTAGGAAAAAAAAGTCTTTGTTAATGATAACATTCATGTGTATGTCACTTGTAAAGTAGACCAACAATAAGGAATAACCAAGATCATTCTAATTGTTTTGCATCGCTTCTCCAACAATATACATTATTAATGGTTGCAATTAGCTCACATGAAAGGAACACCTTCAACATAATTAAATTAAAATTTGTAGGAAAAATAAAGATAAATCATAATTTATAAAGTTTGCTTATAGTTTTAAAATGAAGTTTTAAAGAAGAAATCAAGGAGACAAAGAATTGTATTGATGACTCTTGAAAATGAAGATTGTGTATTATGTCATTATCCTAATTAATAAAATTGCACATCATCATAACAAATAAGATCTTGTCAAGAACTATAAAATAATAAAACTTGTCAATATTATATAATACATTGGACACTTAAAAAAAGGTCACCTTTTAATTACTTGTAAACATTAATATATAAATTTCAAATACAAATTTAATATCTAACTTTAAATTTCAAAAAGATATATTGCCATCACAAAATATCTATTTATGTCTATTTAAAATTGGCAATTATACGTTAAACTTAGAAGTGAATGAATAAAAGAAAATGAAGAAAAAGGTATTTTACAATTAAAGTACATGTAAAGGGCATGTCACTATTAAAATCTAAGAGGTGGAAGAATATTAAGGTTATGATTAAAGGAAGAGTATTAAGGCACTTGATATTGCTAATCGTACTTCTAATATAACATAAAACTTATTGGCTCAAACATTTCTAGAGTTTACATATCCTCCTTCCATGCTTAGAGAAGGAATTTGTATATACTCATTTTTTCCTCCAATGGCTCATTTAAGTGAACAGGCTCAATATAATAGAATACGAGGAAAATTCTTGTGCAAGTTTTCACCATAAATACCAATTTTTCCATACATCAAGTGAATTATGCATAATGCTCTATAAAAATGGCCATATAAATTGAAGCAAGTAGCCATGGCTTTTTCCAAATCTCTAGGCAATAAATTGCTAAGCTTGAACTCATCTTTGTTGAAAAATCCTCACAATGTTGTGGCATCTAGGGAATTTTACATACTATTCGCTAGCATCTATTTGGCATCTTGTCAACAATGATTTGCAAATACATCATGGGACATGTGTTTCATTCTAGATGAGGAAGTAACAAAAGTATAAGTAGAGGGCATTATTGTACCAAAAATAAAAGTAGGCAAGGCAATTCTTAGAGAATCAAAAGTTTGTGGTATGAGATACACTTGTTGTTTAAATGTAGTAGGAGGAGGCAAGATAATTCTTAGTCTTCAACATCATTTTTTTGGTGTTACTTGGGTTGTCCACAATGTTAGAAGAGAAGAGGTTTCCATTACATATGAAATGAAACAAAGAAGAATGCTTGTAAAAGAAACTTGGTGTTTGAAATGCTTCATAGGCTAAGAATGAGGCTTTGTTATAAATTGAGGTAGGTAGAAACAAGGAAAATAAATGATTTTTTCTTAATGCAAAAAATGCTTGAAAGATAAAAGGCTAATGTTAATGGTGTGATGCAAAAAAAGATGGAGTTGAACTAAACATTAATAAAAAAGAAAGAAGCGAGAAAATTGTGTAACAATGAATGAGTGGATAATACCTATTTATTGGGGAAAAGCACATGTAAGAAGTGCATAAACATATTACTTGTCTCTTTCACCAATTTTGCATACTAAACCATGTGAAAGGTTGTGTACAATTTTGTTTTTCCCTTTTATTTATTATTATTAAATTATTAAAATTTATTATGTTAAAAAAATTGGATCAATGTTGTATATTTTATATGCTTCATAGTCAAGTGAATTGATTTCGTCTAGTGTTTACATTATAAAATTGGAGGCATTTTTGTGTAAAATTTAGGTGTTAACTTGGGTTTCTTCTATTTTTCCCATAACTCATATTTATCTATTGCATTATTCAGATAATCTATAAACCCACTTTTCGTATGCCTATAAATATTGATTAATACATGTGTTAAGTAAGAGTTTCTTATTGTATTGGTTAATTGTTGAAGTTTAGACGACAGAGAAGAGTTTTATTACTTATCCATAAAGATTTTCCAAAGTGAAATATTGCATATTCTATTTTGTTTTCTATTAATTATAAATGGCATGCAATACTTCTTTTGAATATATTTATCATGCTTCTTTTCTCTAAAAAAAAATAGTACATGGCATGATAGTGAATTTCCTAAAAGTGGTGCAACGTTCATTTCACATAAAGCATAAAGCCATTTTAGAGAGTTAGGAGTGCAAAACCAATAATGGCATTGGACTAGTGTGAGGAGGTATGACAAAGATGCAAACATGCAAGAATAACAACATTGAGTGTTTTGTAGAGGGTTCAATACCATATCCTCATTCTACTCTTTGTATGCTCTTGCCTTGCCAACAATAGGACTTTGACAGTAAAAGAAGAATTAGAAGTTGAGTGATTGCAAACAAAAAAAACTTGTGGATTTGTGTTGATGCTCTACAAGGGATATTACATTCAAGAATGATGATGTGGGCAAGGGAATGCCAACAAGACTAGAGCTATTGATTTGCCCTATCTATCTTGGATAGACCAGTTGGGTTGAGTGAGGTATAAATCATTAATAAAGCATATCACCATCCATTCATAGATAGATATGGCTAATGTGGTTCCAATATTTCTATTGATGTAGTAATAGGTGCCATCATTCATAATATCAAACTCCCACAATTTACCACTAGTATAGCTTCTTCTTTTATAAATATTCAAAAGACATAGAGAGATATTCTTTTCATGATGCCTATTTTCAAAAGAATTGTAATATATAAATAAAATAGACACTTTCAAAAAAAAATCTCCATATATATATTTTAAGATAAATATAATAATAATGAATTATAACTAGTATGATCTAATATATTAATATAAAAAATTCTATACAATTAATTTGAAAAATTCTCTCGATCAATTTATTTTTTATTCATCAGAATATATTAAATTATTATTACAATCCAAACTAAATTGACAGAATTATGCATTGATAATTGTAGGTACTATTTAAAGATGCCTACAAACAAATTAAAATTCAGACTGCGCGCTTGTTTAACTAGGATTATCCTCACTCTTAGAGGATAAAATTTGAGCCACGTATTTTGTGAGACAATTACCCCTCGAGGCTTAAATTTGACGGTCGACCTTGATCTGTCAACAATTTTTTTAGTGACGCTTATCTATTCAAAGGTACCCTTAAAACATTATAATATATCTTAGTGTAAATAAAATTATATATAAATCAAATATTTATATCATTATAATTCTATATAAATTTTGACAGTCTATCCAAAATCTCTCCTTTCCTCTGATACAATCTTCTTAAAATTTTGATTGTAGTTTACGGCAAAAATCTCTATGTACGGTCCACCATCAAATTTAAGCCCTATTACCCCTATACTATATATTGATCTAGTTGACAGAAAACGTATACTGTATTTTAATTTCAGAATCAATTTGAGAACTGGGCTTTATTTTCCATTTACTCGAGTGGATATCCATACATAAATTTATATGTTCCGTATAATTTGCTCTGAACATGACAAGCAATCAACCAAAGTAATTAGGTGCGTTGACTTTCTAATTCATTTGGGGTGAGGTATTATTTTTATCTTACAACTGAAAGGAACAGACTTATCGGAAAAGGAAAAGAACCCTCACCCAAAAAACACGCAAGGAAGATATGGTAAGGTAAATGAAGGAGACAGGTTATTTTGCACTTACCCCTGATTATTAATGCCCTCGCCGGTGTAGAAGGAAGCTTTTTTGAGTGCCAACTTCCAGCTTTCAAGCTTTTCTGAGCTGTATCTGCTCAGGTGGAACAAGATGCAACCACAACAGAAAAAGCTTAACTCTCATATGTGACAAATAAAAAGGAGAAAATAGTAATAATAACAGATAATATTTTATTTTAATTAATATTTACGGTCAAACAGGCATCCAGCGGATAATACAGAGGAACAGTAATAGAGGTGTACCTGCTCTTCATTTGATGCTTGCTCAAGGCCTCTGCATATTTTCCTTTTCCTTCAGTCGCCCATCTTAAAATAGACGGCTCAACATGATAGAAAATGGGGATAAATTTGATGTTGGGTAGTTGCAGTATAAATGCCAGCTCAGCCAGACACCAAGGGGAGTGTGCATAATTCTCAGAAAAAATGGCTATATGAAGTGAAGCACTACGCATTGCTTCTTCTAGAGCTCTAGGGAAAAAATCTCCAAGCTCCAGTTCATTTTTGTCCAAAAAGACTCTCAGTCCAGTCGCATCTAACTTATTGTACATACTATTGGCCACTGTATATTTAGCATCTCCCCCGTGATGATTTATAAAGACATCGTAGGGCAGGTGTTTCATTCCGGAGGAGGATTCGGCAGAAGTAGACGCAGGAGAAGGTGAGGGGATTCTCAGGCCATCAAAAGCAGAAATAGGCGGGGCGATTGTCAGGCCATCAAAATCAGAACTGGGTGGGGCGATTGTTAGGGCATCAGAAGCACTTCTTCTGGGGTACACTTGTTGGCCGATTGCAGCAGGGTCAGGTAAAACAATTCTCAGGCCATCAAAAGCATTTCGTAGGCCATACTTGGGTTGTCCAGCGGTGTTAGAAGGTGCTGCCATTATGATTAGATACAAAGAAGAATGCTGATAAAAGCGGCTTGGAATTTGATATGCTTTGACAGGCTTAGCTGAGGGTTTGCTATAAATTGAGGCGAACAGAAACCAGGAAAATAGATATATCTGGGTTAATGCAGAAATGCTTCAAAAACAAAAAGGCTAAGCTAATGGTAGTGGTAGGATGCAGCGAAGACGGAGATATATCTGGGTTAATGCAGAAATGGTTGAAAAGAAAAGGCTAATCAAATGGTAGTGGTATGATGCAGCGAACATTGAGTTGTATATTAAATTAAAGAAGAAACTCGCGAGCGACGGAATGGATAAGCATCTTTATGTCTCTTTCACCGACTTTGCCCACTAAACCATGTGAAAGGGTGGGGAAGTGTACCTACTGTGTTTTAAAATACAATGATGAGAACGATGGAAGTGGGGTCATGTTGAATGCTCCAAACGCAATAGAAAAGGTCAAAAGACTATTTACGGACGAAAGCACGTTCATAAACATCTTCGCTGTGCGAAAGCCTTGTTCAAAAGTCAGTCTTGTACTGTAGAGTTGTAATAAAAAAAGAATTGTCTACTCGTAAAGGAATCTCATCATTGTCTAGAGAAACGCAAGTAAAAGTGTCATTTTCTTACGTTTACCTTTGTTTATTTCATACTTACAATGTTTTAACATTTAAATTGTTTGATTTTTAGATTTTATAATTCGATTATTTTTTCTTTCTATATATGAATTTTTATATAAAAATGTTTTTCAAAAAGAAAAAATGAATTAATTATTGAAATCGATAGTGGAAAATAATTTTACAAAAAATAATGGAAATAAATCTAATCGTTCAAAAGTTTTATGTTTTGTTGTATGATTTTTATTTATTTTCATAGTTTTTAGGTGCACACTCACAACTTGCATCTACAACGACAATCACATAAAAAAACTAATGCTAGATCATATTTTTAGCTATTGAGAATTAATTTGTCACACACACATGCGCACACACACACACACATAATGAATAAGTATTTTTTACTATTTATAGAATAACATTATTATACATATTAATAAAAAAAGGTGGGTGGAATAAGTCAAACCTCTAAATTATAAACAAGGCAAAATTAAAACAAAACATAAAAACAAGTTGCTACACAACAAGAATTAATGCACCAGTCAGAAGAGGGGGCTCTTGATCATCCAATTTACCCTATACATCAGCAATGTGTAGAGTGTTGATGGGAGGCTCCCGACCATCATTACCATCATCATCTTTTTTTCTTCACTAAGAGGTAAATTCTCTTGAACAAGCAATATTAAAACAATAAAGTGAAGGATTTTGCTAATGTCTGGGTAACCACTAAACCCATAGCTAGGAGCCTAGGGAGAAGTAGAGAGGTGGTGGGTGGTTTAAGACCATCCTCTTTGAGACTAGTCCCTAGCTCTACTTATAGGACATTATAAATCTTGAGAATGTGTGTCATGTTCAACACAAGTAGATTGATTATGTCCTCGACAGTTCATCTATTAGGTGGACAATGGCCTTGGTTAGGGTCAAGAGTCAAAGGGACTTTGGCAAGAGTGCATGAGGCATTACCCCAATGATCCAAGAGCACTAAAGATGTGTCACCTCAAGTATAACCTTCTTCACTTCCACCTTGATCTACATGAACATATTAGAAAAAAACATTTCCTTAGTGTAAAGTTAAAAATTAGAATGAAGTAATTTTTTGGAAAATAAAATAGAATCCTTATCCTTCCATATATATTAAAAAGAATTTCCACCCTAAAAGCATTCCAAATCTAGGTATATTTAGAAGGGATTCTAGGCCAATCCCTTAGTAAAACCATATGCATTGAGAATAACTTAGGCTAAAGGATTTAAAAAATCATGAATTTAAGTCCACATAGCCTAAGATCTAGGATAAACCACAAAAGGTGCTTGAGAGTTTCCTAATGACCATACAATGGGCATTTAGGACCATGATCCTAATATGAGTTAATCTATAACCAACTAGAATTCCTTGGAAAAGAATAGACTAGGAAAATGAGAAAGCTTTGGCTTTAGAATAGTTGACCAAACAATTTGAAACCTACACTACCAAGTTCTCAAAGAGGATTGCAACAACTGTGTCTAGTTTAAAATAAGCACCATAGAAAAATGTAGAGAGAGCCAAGAGTAGCTCTTGGAAGGCTTGTAATTGTGAAACATTGTGCCAAGATACCATTTCTAATCTTGTGAGGTTTTTAGTCAATCCAATTGGGACTCCTAGGACATATTTGAATGATTTGAGTGGAGAAGGTGTAATATCTCTAAGAGACATTGCGCCCCCTTTCCCCCTTCATTTCAGTACCTTTAGATATGCATTTGTCTACACATACTAAGGATGAGTGCAATGAGGCAACATCAGTTTTGGTTACACATGAAGAGTTTTTAACAAGTAATGAAGAAGATCTATTTAGTATGCATGGGACTATTAATGATAAGATCAGTAATATACCTACTCATGATGGGATCATTGAAGGAAAAAATGATAGAGTTTTTCAAAAAACTAGCATTGATGATTCTTCACTTCATTTCAGTAATGATGACATGGGTGGTCTTGGGTTTGATTATCGAACTAAGCCCTTGGAGAAGGATACTTATGTTATTAGTTATAGCGATTTGGGAAGTGATTTATTCAAAGCAACAACACCCTAAGGCAAGTACAATGAGCACATTTCCTTTGAACAAAGAAATCGGTCTTTCCATACTTGGGATTTGAGTGTGAAGGCACCTACATATGATAAGGGTCCTGCATGGGATGAATTTCCCTTTGTTCCTAATGATGATCAAAATTCAGGTTTCAATGCAAGCTATGAGATGGCCCTTGGAGAAGAAGATTTCTCTAAAGAAGAAGCTTGCTTGGAAAAGATCCATAATGAATCCTTTGAGATGATTGCAGCCATTAAAGAAGAGTTTGTTGCTACTGAAATTTTTAGAACATCATCTATTCATGAGTAACTTCTTCATTCTAGCAATAGTAATCTGAATGTTTAGTGGGAAACTCATATGCACAAAAGATATCATCCCAACTTCTTAATGAATCCAATAGAGGGGCATGATGAAATGGATCTTGATGAGGATTCTATATCAACAATCCATGTTGATTTGATGCTTGAGTTTTGGGCTTCCTTCACACTTGATCAAAGTGACAGTGAGTTGGAAGCAAATTTAGAATGCCATAGGGTTTTTGATGATGACAAGTTTAAAGAGGTTTTCAATCACAAATTTGATTCACCTCTTTATGAAGTTTGTTGTAAACAAAGGTCCAAAAAATTTGTAGAGTCTGATCCTCTTCATGATCTTGAGCATTTTCAACTGGTGTGTGGTGAAAGACAAGAGTTTTGGTGTAGCTATGTAGGCATCAAAATCAAGAAACAAAGTCCTAATTTTGAAATATAGCCTATTAGCAGTTCACCATCCTTGCACACTTATGAGTAGGAAGTTCAATTCATAGTGTCCATTGAAAATGAAGTGCAAGTTCTTCCTATATTTGACCACACACACAATTTGATTGAAGAACTCTATTGGAAGGCTCAAGTTGAAGAGATATGGGAAGGAGTTAGGGTTGGAGTCCCTCTCCTTAATTTGCAATTCATCAAAGACTCCTTGGAGATTATAAAATTAGAGTATCTATGTTGGATTAGAGATCGGGATTGTGTGTATGAATTCACAAAGAAGGCCATTAGTGCATTCCAAGGAAAAGAGGGAAAGGTTGACAAGCTTACTCCTAAGCTTGAATCAATGAAGGACATGCTAGAGAATGCTTATTTGGCTCCAACAGAGGTAGAAGATCAACTAGCTGATTTCAAATGTTTATGAAAGCAAGAAAATGAATTAAGAACTGAAGGAATCAAGCAAGTAATTGAAGACCTTGATTGTCTTCAAGAGGAGTTTTATTTGGAGGATTTCCCTAAGAAATCAAAGGTTGCAAGTGCAAAATTTGTATCATTGAAGGTTAGAAGCATTGATTCATGGTGACTTTCATATCTTTGACACTGAGGTCTTGTTCAAACATGTTTTGGTAGTTGCTGAAAAAATTATTACCACAGCAAGGAGAGGAGATTTCAAATTTGTTATGCACGAAGCATGGGAGGAAAAAGGACCAAAACAGGGTGTCTACATGTTTAATAATCCATCCCTTGGATTGAGTGATGTTTTAGTTCACACTAATATTTTCTTGGGATTGGGTTTAAATACAATGATTGTTCCATGTTCCCTTGTTGTTGAAGCTCTCATGGATAGGCTTCAAGGGTTCACTGGAGTGGACATAAGTTTTGTGAATATGCACTTGGTTTTGACTGGTGCTTGGGGATGTGTTGAGTATTCTTTTCAATATGTTGGAGATCACTTTCGGTTGGGTATCCATGCATGGGATTCTCAACATGGGTTGATAAAGATTATTACACGTGGAAAGAAGGATCTTTAGAGAGATACTTGGATCTAATTTTCATATTTTTTTGGTGTTGTTCCCTTTCTTACTAGTCATTCAATGGTTTCTTTTTCTCATCAATTGGTGGATTAGAGAAGTATTTTGAGCAAAGGATGGTTCTATGTGGTGTTAGAGTCTTTTGAGAGGATTTTTCCAACTTTGGACATGAGCAGATGTTTTAATTTGGATGAATATTTTCATTGTTGCAGCAATTATTCAACTTACTGGATGCTGATTTTCCTTAAATCAAATCTTAAGTCAATCATTTCAAACTTGGTAGGCAGCTAGTGTATTCATTTTTTAGACTTCACATTCTTCTATTAGGACCGGTCTTTGGTCTCAAATGAGAGAAATGTTGATTCAGAATAGTCAAAATCCATGTTTGGGAAGTGTTCAAGCTTTTACCAGTAGCCATTCTTATACATCCTCTTGTACTTTTGTTTGGGACAACGAACCTCCACTTAATTTGGTTCATCATCCTAAGACTCTTGGACTGAGCATTGTGACAGTTTCTAGAAGTCTTCATTGTTTCAGAATAATTCAGAGAAGGCACGGTAGATCCATAAGGAGTAATGAGGATGAGTCTGTTGAGTTCTTGCAAAGGACCACTTTCCTCTTTGCAAGAAGTTTTGGAGGAGTCACATATGTAGTTGTGACTCTGTTTGGTACTTTGAGGAGTTATGATGAGGAGTATGGTTTTGAGTTGAGAAATCTATCCTTCCTATTGCTCAAGATTGTGATAGAAAAATTAGTACTACTAATATTGACTTCTCAGAGTCTTTTGGGCAAGAGATGCTTCTAGGTATTCATTGTAGTTCCTCCAGGTTTTTCAACTTGAGTTTCATGGGTGGTAACCTTTTGAGGTTACAAGGGAGGTCAGTGAATATTTGACACAATATTTTCATTTGTATGATTAGAGTGGTGCAACATCATCATAGTGGGTCTTTTCATAGATGGACATGGGACCCTGCGATCCTACTTGGTTTGGTGTGGATCAGTTTAAATTTCTGGAGTTGTGGTGGCATTGCTTGAGGACAAGTAATTTTGGGAAGGGTGGACTGTAAAATCCCCATTTTAGCCCTACACTCTTCAGTGATTGTTAGCCTAATTCCGAAGACTCGTAGGCTAGTCAAAAGTGAAAATTAGGGTTCTTATTTTGTAGGAGGTTTCAGTTGAGCTTCTGAAGGTTTGCATGCAAGAGTTTGGCAGTGTGTTTTCTATATCTTTTTGGGTTTTCACAAAGCTTCAGAGAGATGTGACATGCATTTCATAAAAGTGAGATGCATTTCAATTAGGAGTTTGCATGCAGGAAAAGTTTCTAGGTTTTTTGGGGTTTTTGGAGAGCTACAAAATGGTATAACATGCATCTGCATTTGATGACCTTTTTTCAAACTTACTATTTTCAAAAATTCATAATGACTGCTCAAATTATGCTCAAAATGAGTTTGGAGACACTTACTATTTTTAGCAGTATGCTATTTTTAGTAAGTGCTATATATGGCAGTGCTATTTTAGTAGCAATTCAATAGCTTAGCACTTCATCTATTTCTGGCAACAAAGTAGTTCAGTTTGGCCAAGGTGTCTCAAGTCTTCTTGGGAACAAAAAGGAAAGTTTCAACTTAATTCATATTTTGTTTTATTAATACTTTTGGACCCCATGCCTAGACGTATGACTTTAAAGTTATTTTTAAAAGAGGGACTTAATGTGGACATCCAAGTTGAAGAATTAAATATTTAAAAGTGAAATATTTGCCAAAAGCCTTTTGGATGCCTAGGAAGTTGAATCAAAAAGGTATTTTAAATTATTATTTCTTATAATTGTTTGGGCATCCCTCTTGGAGGTTACAAAAGTGATTCAAATTCCAAGAGAGAGTTATAAATACAATGCATTGCTCCTTCATTTGCATCCATTATTGTTTATTGTATTGAATTGTTGCTGAATTGAGTTCAGAGTTCTTGCTTTGAGGAATGCATACCTCCTAGCTCCATCCATTCAATTTCATACTTGTAAGATAGTACCTAGTTGGATCCTGAAGACTGTGCTTCATCCAGGAGTACAAATTGAGTTTATTTCTTATTTTCGAATTCGATTTATTGTTGTATAATCTAATTTTTATGTTGTTGGCTGTGCTTGGCTAAAGCATAAGTTTGATCGTATCTCATTGAGTGAATTTCCTATCAATCTGGGTATTGACTTTGTGGATTCTCCTTGCTAGGGTGTCCCTTTGCTCATGGTATCATGATTTTTTATGGTGTCTTGGAATTTCTAGACACCATTTTTGGAGGTTGTACCTTCTTTGTGGCTACATTAGGAAGCATGCATAAATAAAGCATTATCATTTGTAGGAGTTTCTTGGCTTGTACTTGGTCGCCCAACTTCTAGCTCTCATTTGCATTTAGTTTCACATCAAATGGAGAAGTTTGGAGCAAGTTATGATCATTTTGGTGAATTTCTAACTTGTTGATCTGATTTTTCTATACTTGATGTTTCTGATCAGATCTGCTATTTTTTCTATTTTGGCTAAATTCATTGTTCTATAATAGCTTGGAACAGTTAGGGAATTATTCTTTATCATTCGGATTTTCTTGGTGACACTATGTTGTTTGTTGTGTCGCTGAAGCTAAAATTGTAAACGTTGAATTAGTAGTACTAATCAACCAATTAATATTTATGCACTTATATACTATTTCATTCACTCCCACTAAATAAGTGGTTGACTTTTTTTCATGGTCGGCTTGCTGCCTAGTTTTTACTATGTAATTTTGCTCCCGCTAAATAAGTGGTTGAGCTCTTATGGTCGGTTCACCGCTTGTGCTTTACTTTTCCCGCATTTACTTTTCCTTCATGGTTGGCTAGCCGCCTACTACATTGTATTTTCAATTCCATATTTCATCTAACGATCCCCTCGCACTGTATGCTCTCACCTTTCCCACACTGGGATCTTGGTGATCAACAAGTGAAGGGTTACCATTCAGTTGGTTATATTTCTTGGGGTAACGCTATCAGTGAAGTTTATGTGGTGATAATTTCAAAAAAGCTAAGGGGGATATCTCAACAAAGTCATGTTTTCCCTTCCTTTTCAATCTGTCCTTTCCTTTTAAAATTATTAGGTAGTCTGAGGTAGTCTAGGGAATTTTGCTCCCTTAGGCTCTTCTATGATCTAAGAGTCTCAGGGGTGGCAAATCCCCCTTCTCTACACTCTTATAACTCCAATGAAGACCCTTTAATGAGCTACAAGCCCTTAAAATATCTAATATGCAATCACCAATCTAAACTATGGTACCAATTTCAAAAAAAATCCTCCTTACAAACTCCTATAGTTCGAAAGAAAAAATATTTATTTACTTTTCCCTTTTGATAATTTTTAGCTTAAAGTTTATAGATCATCGTTTGTATACAACAATTGGGAAATCTTTAACATAGAAACTAAATATGGAAACCCTTGTAAAAATGATAGTTGGACTACTACCTTCATGCCATTGAGAAAATTGATATACTTCAAACACCATCACCTAATGAATTACACTTTATTAAAATATCAATCCTCTCTATATCAATCACCACCTTTAATTTTTGAAATAGCATTCAAAATACACTTTACCACTTCATTTTGTTCAAGCTTTGACTTTCTAGCACAACAAATAAACACTAAAGATGTTTGGATGATGATACATTGTGCAACAAATCATGAAATGACACCCTTACAACCAATTCAATTGTTTTGGAGACTTCAGTTCACTTCTCTCTATTTTTATCCTCTTCTTGCAATATAAATTATGCTTAAGACACAAATACTACAAAAAAAACATTATGTTCAAGGTTGAAAATACTCCATTTGAATGCAAAGATTTCTCTCAACAATCATTTTTTGGCTTTTAGCAGTACAATATATCATAAGATCTGATATGTGATAAAAAATTGTAACATGGAATAAAGATTCAAACAACTCCACATATTATCTCCATCTTACTAAGCTTGAAATCATAGTAGCTCTGATATGTGATAAAAAATTATGATGTGGAATAAATATTCAAACAACTCCACATATCATCTCCATCTTACCAAACTTGAAATCATTGGAGAGCTTGAAATTGATATTATATTCTCTCATATGAAAATATGGATTCAAAGATCCTTATATAAGTATCATTCTTGAAGAGATGTTTCTCTTACATAAAACATGACTTTACATAACAAATTTTTTAAATTAGATGTGATTAAAAACTGTTTATATTTTAACAATTTACTTATTCTCTTAAAAGTAATCCCCTCAAGTCCCCCAATAGTACCCACAACTGCAAGGTCCAAATCCTTACCCTTCTTTATTAAAAATACATTATTAAAACTAATCCACACAAATTTATTAAAACTATCCTTTATATTTAGTAACTTTCATTGTTTTCTATGAAAAACGCATCTACCCTCTTACACATGTACTTGATGAATTGGCATAGAGCTTATCCCAAATGGAATATACCTGTTTCAGTTAGCTGGATTTGATATGGTGTCACAATTAACAAGGGTTTTTGATTGAACTGATTCAAATATTTTCCATCATTTTTTTGAGATAGTTTAGGACCCTATACGTGGTGTCCATGTAAATTTACTAGTTTGACCAAGGTTCTGTAGTGAAATTTCCTTGGATTTTAAATCCATAGGGATATACTCCTGTGCTTGTTTTGTAGGGAAATTTGTTCCTCCAATCCACCTATTGTTCCTGTTTCTATTCGAGCAATCTATTTATAATTAGCGAAAACTTCTTGGCTCAGATATTGAAAGGATATTATATCTTCAAATTTCTTTCCTCCAAAAGAGACTTTACAATCTTCTTGTTCATTTCCAGTCACCATAACGTTTGTCTTGTTGATATTGAATTACAACATAGAAGATTTACATAAATCACTTCATGCATTGTATTATTAGTCTTTGAAGATTTTGTTTCTTTTTAGCATCCACCACCACCATACCATCTGCATACACCAAAAGCACAAGAAATATGCATTAGATAAAATTTATGGAACTCACCATCAAGATTTAATATATGGAATTTAGTAAAATTTTAACAATTGGATAATCCTTTGAAATGTTTAATCGAATTCTCAAATCTAGTATTTGAGAATTGGTAAAGAGGGTTGGGCAAAAACAGCCCATGAAGTTCTCTTTTCTGGTTTTGTTCTTCGTATAAGTGAAGACTGCTGATTGACAGAGAAATATATTCATTTAAGATGCATAAGATTTACTTTTGAAAAAGGACCCCTAAAATCATCTTGGCTATTGGTTTTTTGGAATGGTGATGATAGCACTAGAAAGTATGCAAGAGTTGGATTTGTGACTTTTAAGGAGCCTTATGCTTTAGAAACTGTCGTTCTCTTGAGTGTAAGTAAGTTTTCTTCTTGTAAATTAGTGATGTCATGAATAAGGCATACTGATTGATCATTAGAGGGCTATTAATATGTGGTGCTTTTTTTTCCTATGTGACATGGAAAATACAGGACATGAGCAACAAAACTTACACCAGCATGCCCGGAGTATGGCATGAAAAAGAGGAGAACAAACCAAAATTATGCTCAAGTTCTTTTTCTATATATGAAATTTATACATATTTATATTTAATTTTTTTTCTTTTGAAAAGAAAATAAATTTATTCCTTCATGATGAGGTTAGTACAAACGAAAGTGCCACCTCCAGTCAGTTTTCCTTGTTAAATTGTGGAGATGCATCTAATGTCTTTTTATTTAGTTTCCTAACAGAATTCCTACGTGTCCCAATCCACCCAAGTCTTAATCCCTTTTCATGTGGCACATATTGTTATGTAAATTGAAGCAGAATGAAAAATGAAATAGCTATGCAAAAAATTTAAACTCAGAGATACAAAATAATAAGACAAAACAAACAGTTTTAACGTGGTTCACCATAAAAGACTACATCCACAGCAAGTAGGGGATTGTTGTATTAACTCTGTTACAAAACATCTAGAGCAATTCAACAACTTACAACACTTCTCATATTTCATATATCAACCTCCAAAAAGGCTTGTTGAAGTTAGCCCAATGAAGGAATACGAGAGGACAAAAGAAAGAAATTTGAAATATAGAAAGAAGATTTGTTTATAAATCTAGAGTTTTTTTACATTCTAAAATACACCATTGTCAACACTGATATTTACAATGACTTTTACTTCTAAGATATTGTTATTTTTCGAGGAACTTTATTTTTGATACTATCATTACTAATTACTCAAATTGTTGATCATTTTGGGATGTGTACTGTAGCACTAGAATAAATAACCCAATCATCATTGTAAGAATTAATTTCTTTAAGTGCAACACAAAGTGCATTGCTTGTGAAATCAAAGGTTTTTGAAAACTTATATGTTTTCTTTTTCTGTTTCCCTAATACTCTTAGGGAAAAATTGTGTCCTAGCATACCACAATAATTATATTTTCATTTTTCCACATTCCTACTATCATCACAATCCTTGGATGAGTTGTACCTAGTAGTGTTATTATGCTTTTAATTCCTCTCTCAATTGATCATCTTGAAACTCCTTACAATTGTGTCTCCCGTTCATCATGAAGGCTTATGTATCACCACTAAAATAATCCCTTTCCTTTACTAGACATTTTCTTCACACTGGCAATAGTGGAGTTTTAAAATTAAGCCCGGGGGACTTCCATTACAGCCAAGAGATTTCTTGGGAAAAGCTAAGGTGAGAACAATTCCCCACGGAAATATATTAGAGATTTTAATAAATTTCATTATTTCCAAGCAATCTCTATGATTGGCCGCTTTAAAAATAGGAATATTACCGCCCAGACGGGGGCAATGGGAAGAGAAAAGGACTTTCATCAAAATTCATTGAAAAATTCGGATGGGTTCTTTTGAAACTTCGAGAAGTTTATCGCTTACAGCCCCAGGACTTCTTTCCGTCATTCATGCTCTCGGGGTTTAATCATTTCCAGAATTTTTATTCTCTTGCGAGGTAAAGGTAGAAATGTCCAATTTCGAATTCCAGGAGCCATGCGGTTTAGAGGGGCCCCAATTCATGGAGTTAATCAGTTTACGGTGAACCAATTCCCCCTTTTTTTTAAGAGAACAAGGATGTTCCAATTAATTAAAAACCACTCTTTCTCAAAAGGAAAAAATTAAAGACAGAACATAAATGCATTTCAAAAATATATTTAAGGAAAAACTGGATGGGTTAGTTTGAGGGTTGGTTGAGCAGGTAGGGCAGGGATCAAGCAAATATGGAGTCACTAAAACACCATAGAAAGAATGTTATTTGGAGACAAAATCAAAAAGAAACATAGTTGGGGACAAAATACAAATTTTTTTTAAACTTCAATAATGAAGTGCACATTAGGAAGTTAAGCGGGGATCCCTTTCAGCCGTATATCTTCTTGACTTCTCTTTGCGATAATAATGAAATTGGGTCAAAAGCAATAAATTATTTCAGAAATCTTCTATCTTCAAATGCTCAGTTCAATCCTCTTGGGGAGAATGAGGTAATTAATAATATTCTAGAACTAATAAATCATGAACAAAATAAAATGTTGATGGCAAAGTTTTCCATAGAAGAAATTAAAAAGGTGGTGTTTTCAATGGAACCTGAGAAAGCTCCAAGCCTACATGGTTTCACAATTCTTTTCTTTCAAAAATGTTGGGATATTGTGGGTCAAGATGTTCTTCTTGCCTTAGAGGAGTCCAGTAGATATAGAAAAATCCCAAAGGACTTCAATACGAAATTCATTTCTCTCATTCCTAAAAAAGATGATCCTTCTTCCTTTAATGATTTCAGACCTATAGCTTTATGCAATTCAATCTACAAGATCTTTACTATTTAGCTATAGCTTCAAGACTGGGTAAGATTTTTTCATCAATCATCTTGGAGGAACAAAGTGGCTTTGCTCCTAGTAAAGACACTCATGAAGGTGCCATCATGGCACATGAGGCCTTACATTCAATCATATCTGAAAAATCTTCAACAATGGTTTTGAAATTAGACATGTTAAAAGCTTATGATAAAGTCAACTGGGACTTTTAAATTAAAATTCTCAAAAAATTTGGTTTCTCTTCACCTTGGTGTAATTGGATCTATTCATTCATTTAAGGGGGTATATTGATTAACGGATCTCCACATGGTTTTTTCACTTCCTCTCAAGGAGTGAGACAAGGGGATCCCCTTTCTCCATCTTTATTTATTCTTTTGGCAGAAGGTCTGAGTATATCAATTATTACAGCTCGTACTGCTAGAATTTGGAAAGGTATTTCTCTCCGGTCTTATCCCCTTCCAATTTCTCACTTTCTCTTTGCTGATGATACTCTGTTGTTGGGTCAGGCAACTATGGCTGAAGCAAAGCTAATGAAAAAGATTATTTCAGATTGTTGTTCTTATTTTGGACAAGTGTGTAATCCTACAAAATCAAAGATCTTTTTTCTAAATGTCGACCCTTTGATAAAAAACAATCACTCAAATTATAGGGTTTTCAATGTGATACTCTTCCTTGTAAATATTTAGGTATTCCTTTCTTTTCAGGGAAGGAAAAATGAACAGTTTTAGAGGCTCTTGTTTCTTCGCCATCGGCAGAATTTTCCAGGAATCTCAAAATTAAGCTGGCTACGAAGTAAATCTATAGTCGAAATCAATCCTCTGTGCTCTTCCAATCTAGTTAATGTCGGTTTTAAGCTTGCCCAAAGGAAAAGGTTTGATCATTCAAAAAGTTCTCAGAGATTTTTCGTGGTCAAAGAATGTAACAACTAAAAAGAAATTTCCTTTGGTAGCTTGGGATACTATTTATGAGCCTAAAACCTTAGGAGGAGCTGGTTGAGAAACATTTTTCTTCAAAATAAAGCTCTTGGAGCAAAATTAGTATGGAAAATTTATTGCAAACCTGAAACCAAACGGTGAAAAACAATGACACACAAATATTTAGATTCTCTGGATAAGGAGAGAATTTTCACTCAAAAGCAACTCCCCAAGGGTTCCAAGATTTGAAATTTTATCTCGTCTTGCATATATGTTCTCTTACTTCATCTTTCTTGGGTGATCAACAATGGGGAAAAAGCTCTCTTTTGGGATGACGCCTGGAATGGACATAAACCTCTTCATCAATTGGGTGATTGGAATCAAATTGAAACAAAATTAAAATCAAAATGGGGTCATAGAGTAAGAGATCATATTGCAATTGATCCATCCAACCCTCATGTTGGTAAATGGAAAGATTTTAGCTTCCTTAAAGCACCATCTATTGCTTTAAAAGCATTAAAATCTAAACTTGACAAGCGTCAAGTCTACCTCTCAAATAAACAAGATGAAATAATTTGGACCATATCTAAAACTGGCCAATACAATGTTAAATATGGCAATACTTCTCTTGTTAAATCAAATCAAAGATTTTCTATTCCTTTGAAGCTTTGTTGGGGTCCTCATATACTTCCAAAGGCTGGTGCATTTGGATGGTTAGTGATTAAAGACATAATTTTAACTGGAATAAGATTAGACAGATTGGGCATTACTAATATGTTTTCCTGTGTTTTGTGCGGAAAATATTTGGAATCCACAAATCATCTCCTTCTAAATTATGAATTTGCACAAAGTTGTTGGCTTTGGTTGATTAGTAATCTTGGTTGGGCAGGTCCTTTGTATAATTCATTGTACCTTCACTTTCTTGCTTGGTCTTCTTTATGCCCCTCTTTGGTTTTCTCTTCTATTTGGGATATTGGTCCATCTATTCTAAATTGGGGTATATGGTTGGAAAGAAACAACAAAATATTCAAAAAGAAATCATCATCATTACACCAAGTTATGGAAAAAATTGAGATCTCGATCTTGGAGGTGACTAACACTTCCACTTTCAAAAGATGTCATGGAGATTTTTTTTTTTGAATGGGTTTCTTTCATTCTTAAAAGATGGCATCTTCTAAAATCCCCTAAGGCAGGGTCAATCAATTTTAAATCTTCTCCATCAAACAAAATTTCTTCTTGGTCCCCTCCCCCTCTAGGCTTCATCAAATTAAACTTTGACGGAGCCTCTAGAGGTAAGCTGAGGAAATCAAGTATTGTAGTTGTCTTTCGAGATTGGAATGAAAACTTTTTAACAGCAGTTTGCGAACAAATTCAGGATTGCACAAATAATGTGGTTGAATTTTGTGCGGTAAGCCTTGGTCTTAAAATTGCAAAAAATCTTTCGATATCTCATCTCTGCATCGAAGGTGATTCAATGATGACTATATCAACCTTAAAGAATTGAAGTACCCCTTCTTGGCATCTCAATTACATTTAGGAGTTTATTCTTAATCAATTGGATGTTTTCCCTAGCTACATCATCTCTCATTGTTATAGGGAATCAAATGGAATCATGGATTCATTGGCCAATAAAAGCTTTGGATGAAAACATTTCCTACCATGAATTCTCTTAGGAGGAATGCAATATTCTATTTAAGAATCTCCTTCATTAACTCATTTGATTTTGGGGACTTAAAATGCTTGCATGATTCCCATCCTCACAATTTCTTGTATTCAAAATTTTTTATTTCCTTTTATTGATATGGGATTATCAAATAATGGGCATTGAGGAAAATGTTTATTCCTCAAAACAGGGCCCTCACGCGGACTCTTCACCACTCATGTGGTTTGTGCTTTTTTTTGTGGCAAATTTAATTAGCCAATAGGCTATATATGGTGTGAGGTTTCGGCTTGAAACCTGTCTCATGCCTGTAAACAACTCGTGGATTGCAGTCTGCTTTGTGGTTTCCGTTGATGGAATCACATCTCGTCGAATACGTGCGTCATGTGTGAAAATATCTCACAACCACTATTTTCTATTTAGAAGGCTGCAAAAATCTTGTGTCGAGCTCAAGAATCGAGCAACGAAGCTGCTGCAGAAGGTGTCTGGAGCAGGGTGACATGTTCAAGATGTAGATATTCGTGAAAACATTGACTGGTAAAACAATAACCCCAGAGGTAGAATCCTCTGATACAATCGACAATGTGAAGTCGAAGAATCAGGATAAGGAGGGTATTCCTCCTGATCCATAGAGGCTAATCTTTGCTGGGAAGCAGCTGGAGGATGGGAGAACCCTGGCGGATTACAATATTCAGGAGTCCCAAGAGGATAAAGCATAAGAAGAAGGTGGTCAAGTTAGGTTTGTTTTGAGGGCTGAGCCAAAGGGTGAGGAAAAAAAAGGAAACATGTTAGAAGGGAACATGGAAGAGCACTTTTTCCTACGGGCATTTGAATTAAAACACAGAATTTACCCCAATTGGAGTCAGGCCTGGAGGCAGAGAGGCGTGCAGGAAAGGGAGGGTGTACACGCTTCCCGCCACTGCGCCCACATTTACTTGGGGCTCCATGCATCACTTTGGAGTGTGGGGCACCCGGCCCAGTGTCTTGCCAACCTCACCCTCTCTGTGAATTCCATTTGCATCCCCTGCACTTAGGCCCGGCCCAGAGCTGGCTATCGGTACTTCCCCACCCTCAGAGTAGTGATGGAAACCAGAAGCCGAGAGAGAGCACGTCCATTAAGATGTTTGATGATTATCATGGATTGTTTACCTGTGCATATGTTTCACATTAAGTTTTGGATAAACCACTCGTATGAAAATATGAATTTTTGGGTAGTCCACAAAAGTATTGTATGATACCCATGAAGTTTTGGATAGGTCCCATGAATTTTATATGATACCCATGAAGTTTTAGGTAGGTCGTAGATATTTTATATGATATTCATGAAGTTTTAGGTAGGCTACAGAAATTTTGGGCAGATCTGCTATAGTGAAGGTAGGTCTGTAGTTTAATATAATCACGCATTCAACAGACCAGGAAAAATCCATGAGGGTATCATAAAACAGAGTGATCTTAACCCACCCTTAGAGATCCAGTATTAGAAAAGGGGGTTGGATCTGTACAAATCAACCACATATTCCAGAATGGAGTGTTTCCTGCTCTGTTGAATGCTAAGAATAAATGGACCCCATAGCAACTTTGTGAGAATATTGTTTGGTTTGGAAAAAATGATAATTTGTTGGATGTGGTGTGGCTGGAATCTTCAATGGATAACCCTTCACATTCACAGAGTGTGTTTGTCCCATTCATTGTTGACACATTGCTTTGTTTTTTGTGCAATGTAGAGCTCCAATCTGCTGTTTCTGAAATTGAAGATAGGAACTTATGATTTTCCTTTTGGGCCACAATTATTAGGTGCAGAACGTTTTTGTAATATATTGAAAGATGACCCACTTCAAAAAAAGAACTTTGTTTTCTTCTATCATGATTGCATTTTGAATGGAGCAGAAATTTTAATGGTCGTTGTTGCAGCAGTCGTGTCTACTGTCTTGGAATTTTTGGCCCAAAGGAGTGGCATTCAGATCAACAATTTCTCTTTGGTAAGGGTGAGCAGGTGTTAAATAATTTATCTTTTACTATTGGCATGGTTGGGCTGCTTTCTTGGACACTAGGTATAATCTCTAGGTTGCTGGAACTACCTGCCTCAACTGACATTTGTATATGGAGATTTTGAACTATTGAGCGCAAACATGGCATCCTATTAAGTAAGAGCCAGCCGTCTAGTGAAAGCCTTTAAATATTTTGACCCCCTTGAATTAGAGTTTGGTTCTAAGTTCTTTGATAGACAAAGAAGACAATTCTACATCGAACATAATATCAAGTTTTGTTGTTCACAAGCAAACTTCCTCCTGAATGTCATTTGGTGATTTGGGACATAATGGGAGAGAACATTCAACTCTTAACATTGATACTAAAGATGATTAGATCGTGGTTAATCATAAGGGTGGAAATGATACATTAGCAAGCTCTCTTATTTTGTCGTCTTAGCAAAGTTCATAATTCACATTTTATGCTTTTCGCTTACAAAGCCTAGGGTCTAAAGTCTGCAGGCCATACTCAAGGGCTTGATTTGGGACATCATGTGAGAGAACATGCAACTCTTAACAATGATATTGAAGATGATTAGATTATGGTTAATCATAATATTGGAAGTGATACACTAGCAAGCTTTCTTATTTTTTTCATCTTATTAAAGTTCGTGATTTATGCCTTTCACTTTCAAAGCCTAGGGGCTTATGTCTACAGACCATACTCAAGGGCTTATTGTATGGTGCAAAGACTTAGCTACTGCAATTCATGAACTCAATAATGGACTGAATTCCAACAATGTATTTAAAACTCTATTGAATGATAATTTTTGTACACTATCAGTTGTTGAGCATCCTCTCATTTTTTATTGCAAGGTTGGTCAAGTACATTCATGTCCATTGAATTTTGAGAATTCAAATATCCTTACATATTGGATTCCCAGTTCACAAAATTTTGGTTCCATCTAATCTCAAATCCTCTAATATAGTATATTTCCATCTTAGTAGCTGTGACTTATAAATTTGCTTGACATTCTAATACATGCTTCAAATCTGCAAAATTCTAGAGGAAAGCATTTTTGTGAAACCATTTTCTTGACGATTTTTTAGAGTACGAAGCCTAAGGCTTGGACTCATTCTTGCAAATCGCACAAATAAGTCTCTCTTAATCACAAGAAAATCAACCACCCAAAGTCTTCTTTATTATATGGATTCCTCAAAAAAATAATGAATTTGAGCTGATTCACGAAAAAGAGAACAGTAAGTGACATAGTTATATCCAATCTTCATTGTTTGCTTCTTTACATCTCCATTTTCTTTTAGGATGCTTATAATAACTAGGAGTTGAGAGACTTTCTTACTATCTGTAATTGATATAAAGAGTTTAGTGGAACTATTGTATATTAGGAGCCCTAAAAACAAAGGGTCCTTCTATCTGCAAGTAGAAAAGAAAAAAAGTGAATATTGTTTCACAATATGCTTGTTTCATTTCTCTCTGAGAGTTAAGATTCTCGTAATAGGTCCACGGATGGTGGGTGACTCTGGGAAACGCAATTTCTTACACTCAGTGCCTGTCGACAACCCTTGCTTCCTAAGTTGCAAATTATGGGGTCATTAATTGTTCATTAGGCCTGTTTTGTAGCTAGAATTGATAGATCCTACCTTTGTTGTTTAAATCTCACATAACACTCCTATTAAATGATTATTTTACTTTGAGTTATTTACTAATTTTGTCTATACTTCCCTCCACTTTCATTAAATGTTGGCTTTAATTATTTGGTTTATTTACTTTTCCCTCCTAAAATTAAATAATTTTTAATTACATTTAATTTACTCTAGCCACCTCATTTTGTTGTCGGAAAATCTTGCTCTCTTATCTCAAATTAGCTTTCCACCATTGTTAAGGTTTTGCATTACTTTTAATCTTCCGTCATCGCCAACTAAAGCTACTATTTTTACATTCAACCCCATTTGCCTTTGCTTCTCCGAAGCGTGCAGCTCCGTGATCTTCCATCCATTTAATCTGGCCCTTCGTCAAATTTGGTTTCTATAAAGGGATCCTCACTTTCATTTCCAGATTTTGACAGCCACTGTTTTGCGATATTTTTCTATCTACTATCATTAGGCTTGTTCTCTTGCATACTACAAATTCGAGGGCGAAACTGGCAAAATATTGATGGAAGAGCAATGAAGGTGATTCAACTATGGCATAGAAATTGTGGTATTATTGCTTTGTTGTTTATATTTCTATGTTCATTTGTACTTCATTGTTGGATTAGGGTCTTTAGGGTTTGAGTTTTAAGTAGTTAGTGGTTGATACTATTGATCCATGCCTTTTAACTTGATTTTACCCTATTCTACATTGATGAACCCCGCATGAATCCTACCGGATTTAAAGAAATTTATGAGAAATTTTGAGCTTTTCAGGTCCAAAATGCATTTGAAAGGTAGAACGACGCATTTGTGTGATAGTGAGACATATTCACATGATAGTGCGACACAATCACAATATGGAACGACACATTCTCTGTATGGCGAGACACATTCGTAGACTTTTGAGCCGCATCTGTAGCACAAAGCACTACATCTATTTATTTTAGGACAAATCATCAAATCATTCTATTTTGTGGTTTTCTATCATTTTCCTAGTTTTTGGTTTTGATTCTCACATCTTAACAGATTACTTGCATCATTTTTATCTCGATATTTTTTAAAATTTTGCTAGATTTAGTTGTTTTTGCAACTTTCAGATTGTGTGTCGCATCTGTGAAATAGTGCGACGCATGTGCATGACAATACACCGCATTTTCTTAACAGTCTATTGCAGTCACCAACTCATTCATCGCATTTTCCTGAGATAGTACGCCAGATCTGTGACACAGAATGACACAACTGCCTGTTTTTGGTAAAAAGGGTTTGAATTTGAAATTTATCATTTTCTGCCTTTTCCATTCAATAGGGTAGAGGGTTTTGGTGTTACCAACATTTGGTTTGTAGCCTGTGGCATTCGCTAGGAGAAGACATTGCTATGTAGACTACTAATCTATGTTCTTGCAGGGTCTTATGTGTCTTTGATTTTTAAAATAGGAACATTTGGTTTTGATCTAAAAAGAATAAGCGTCTTCTCAAAATCACACTTTCAATTTGGGTTTATAAAGAACAAGTGCTTGCATTGCTTCATGATCTTATTTATGCTTGGAGGTGTGTATGCTCTTCCCTCACATGTCATATGATATTGGGAATCAAAATCACTCTTCAATACTCTCATTTTCACATTACACATTTCAATTTATAAGGTTAATGAACATTGCTTGTGTGATCAAATACATGCAGATGCTCTCTCCTCACATTATCATATGATCTTGGAGATCAAAAGCATTATTTGCATCACTTTTGTGTAACCTTTTTAGAAGGGATTTCCTTTGGAGAAGTGATCACTCCAAGGGGTACGACCCAAAGTGGTTTTTCCCTCAGGCTGCTATATAAAAGATTAAGGTGAAAGCCAAGGTCTAACTAGCGAGTACCTTGCTGATAGTGCTAATCTAAAAGGGGAAGCTACCCACATTTATGTGAGGTATTTACTTATAATACCCAAGTAAGGTTGGTTAAATCCTTAAGTGGTTTGTTGGGTGCTAGCAAGGTGTTAAGTCCCCGAACAATGACTAGAAACCATCACTTTAGAAGCCCACCTTATTGATTGAGTTGTTGGTGTCATTCTCAGTGCAAGGGATGTGTATCACATCCTAAAGTTACTCACCATATGGCTCCCTTGAGATGAGACAAAAATCCCCAGCTTAGCATAAACTACACATAGCTTTCCGAGGAGAGGCTGATTGGGTCATCCTTCCAATCCTGGAGAGCCCTACTTGTCCTCTCTTGCAAAAACAAAAATCTACACACCCATTTAGGTATTCCTACATTTGAGTTGAAGGAGATTCCAAGTTGTGGGTCTAAGATTGTTGCCATTGGCCTTGACCTTAGGATTAGGAAGTGATTGAAGTGTTTTTGATTTTTGATAAGACCCGTGGAAATTGGG